>JANAVB010041816.1:13716860-13727689 GCA_029216955.1 Iris pallida | reverse complement strand
CTATCGTGTTCTATTCTTACAATATTATGAATGAGAGAAACTTGCATAAAATAACTAGTGACATATTCTTGATGCTAAGGAGAAGATCTACACTTCCACATTGGGAGTTAGGAGAGATTCGAGCCATAATTCGGTCAATTAGGACATATAACGTTAGAAATAGTCAAATGTATTATACGGTCTATTCTGCGACACTATATGCGGCCAACTGCGACATGCGGCCTATGCGGCTCAACTGCGACATCTTATGCGGCCAACTGCGATATGCGACTCAACTGCGACATCATATACGGCCAACTGCGACATCATATGCGGCCAACTGCGACATGTGGCTTATGCGGCTCAACTGCGACACCATATGCGGCCAACTGCGACATGCGGCTCATGCGGCTTAACTGCGACATCATATGCGACCAACTGCGACATGCGGCTCATGTGGCTCAACTGCGACACCATATGCGCCAACTGCGACATGCGGCTCATGCGGCTCAACTGCGACATCATATGCGGCCAACTGCGGCATGCGGCTCATGCGGCTCAACAGCGACATCATATGTGGCCAACTGCGACATGTGCCTCATGCGGCTCAACAGCGACATCATATGCGGCCAACTGCGACATGTGCCTCATGCGCTCAAACAGCGACATCATATGCGGCCAACTGCGACATGTGCCTCTTGCGGCTCAACAGCGACATCATATGCGGCCAACTGCGACATGTGCCTCATGCGGCTCAACAGCGACATCATATGCGGCCAACTGCGACATGCGCCTCATGCTGCAGATGAACATAGAAGTTTGACCAAAATTATTTTGGCCATAACTTCCTCATCCGAAGTCGAAATCAAGCAAAACAAAAGCCAAAACTGCATGAAATTGAATTCTCTACAACATAGAACCATTAGTTTTTGAAAATAACCAAGTTTTAGAGATCAAACCAAGAAAACCGAAAAGTTATAAACTTTGATCTACAAGAAATTATCCATCAAAATGAAAAAAAGCCAAGTTCTAAAGAGTCTTAAAATCAAGTAAGGAAAAAATGGAACAATAAACTTGAGATCCATTATGAAGCAAGTTTGCACTTACCTAGCTCTCTTTCCTGGTAGGTGGATTTGTAAATGGTGGAGAAGAAGAAGTGAAGGAGAAGAATATTGAAGAGAGAGAGAGAGTTAGGTGGAAATATAAATGAGGGTGGTGGGTGGTAGGTGGGAGTTTTCTTTTGGTTCATGATGAACCCAAAAGCAAACCAACCAAGTAAGCCGAACCAAGCTAAGCCATAACCAGACATGCCAAATAACCATGCAGGAAAATACGCAATACGAGTCAAGAATACACGTATACCAAGATACGTAATACAAACTATAGGCATTACACCCATTTATACATAAGCCTTCGATTGAATTGGCTTTAAAATACTTCAGGATAGGAAGAGCTTCAAAATACCTCTCCGCACTTTAGCTTCAGTTTAGAGCTCCTGTCGCACCTGGAGAATTTGGGGAGGGTTAGCACACTTGCTAAGTGGACGAAACGAACCCACTCGTCTAAATCGACTCTGATTGTTAAGGTAGGCATGCTTTAGAGTTGTCGTTATATTTAGAACTAAATGAATTCAGTTCATATCGATAGCCATCTTTGAAGTAATAAAGCATACAGTAAAACAAAGCGATTATTCACAGTTCTTACCACGGCCGTGCTCGTCCCTGCATAAAAATAGAGATAATACTTACTACCTGCATAAGACAATAAGTGAGAATGCTACTATCTTATATGCGCAGTCACTGGTGTTACACACCACTTGGGACTATCTCAACGGCATTTCGGCCCGTTCAGTCTAGGTTAGAAGTCTGACTGACGGTCCCGCAATGTACCAGTGCCGAAGCACGATTATTCATTCTCCCTAGGTCGATTCGATACCGATGCCCAATATACCTATTCGAGGAAAATCAAACTTGTGCACAAGCTGTCCATGACTATGCCAATGCATGGACAGTTTAATATATGCAAACAGATTTGTATAGCACGGACAGTATTGAATGACATTATCATTTCTCCCAACTCATGCAATGATTTATTTTCCTCAAGACGTGCTCCCGATTTAGCGTCCCGTAGGTACCAAATTGCCCGAGGCATCATAACCCACGATCGACGTTGTCACGCCCCAGTACCGAAATACGGAGACGGACTAGGCCAGCTACTCCATATGAGGTACGTAACGTCATACGGCGATCGTGGCTGTCGAAAGACTAGGGGGTACATGCTACAATCAAGTTTCCTATGGTCCCACAGAGTTCTATGTCTCAATAAATCAAGTCACATCAGTAATTAAATGAACATTAAAGATAAAGCAGTAAGGCGTCCCCGACGCTTCATCAAAATGATCATGAGAGACTAGCTTTATAATTTAGCTATCTCAAAGAGTCAGGAGTACAAAATTATACACAGCTGCAGTCTGTTTATTTACAATTCTGTACTGGCACAAAATATCAAGTAATCCGGCTAACAGGTGCCGGTGGCTAAATGCCGCACAAAATATAAGCAGGAGTGGTGGAGAAGAAACCCACTCGAGTCCCCGAACCGCTATGCTCCTAGTATGCACCATGGATGTCAGGGAGGAAGATCTTGTCCTCTGGCTCTGCTACGAGATCTGGCCAAACAAAACCAGCAGGGTCAGCCCCGAATAGCAAGTACCGCCAAAAGGGCACAAGAGTTAAGAGTAAAAACCCAGTTAATAGAATGATTGATAATAGTAATACTTATGCTACTATTATAGGGTAGCGCAACATCCTCAAACCTATATGTCACCCTTACAACCAACAGGAAAAAGGTGCCGCAAGGGCATGGATCGGGACGTGTTGTACTCTATAACTTTCACATAAGTTAAAAGGTATAAACAATAAAATCTCCTGATCGTGACTTCGGTCGATAGCCTATCGCAGCACAATAACCAACCCAACAATCAAACAAGAACATAGGTTGGATCATGTACCATGACAGACCATGTTCCTCAGTCATTCACAGAAGTAGCACTTCACAACCAGAATAAGTCTTCCGTTCATAACTTCGGTCCACAGCCTGTCATAGTATGATAACCAACCCAACAATCAAACAAGAACATGGGTTGGATCACGTACCATGACAGTCCGCTTCCCTCAGTTATTTACGGAAGGTAAATAGGATACAAGCAAGTCGTTTTCACGGCCAATCAAGTCTACGAGTTTCTAGTGGGACGAGGTTATCCTCGCATCATGTTATTTCAAAATCCTCAGATCGTATCTTTCCAGCAAGGCTAGCCAACCCAGGGGTTCACGTAGACAGGTATCATTGAGCACAAGTCCCTCGTAAGGCCCCCTTGCCAAGACATATAATATATAGCAGGAATTAATCGAAAACAGTCATCCACTCGTTGCAGATGACACAGTATCCGTGGAGACCAGCCGGCGCGTCGAGACAATATCTCAAGGCGGCTGGTATAACACGATCTCGGGATTCTGCCTTCCCTATGCATCTAGTATATTTAGTTGCCTAGTTTAACCCTAGGTGAAATCTTGGACTCACATGCTGTGGCCTGCATGATTATCCTCCTAAAAGTCGTACTCAAGTACGAGTACCCCAAGAGAGGATCCATGTCAATCAGTATGTCAACATGTCCTACCTTCCTTGGTGTAATGCATCATTGCAAATATGCCACGTGGAGTTACGAGTCATTTGTCGAGCATGAACGAGAACTGGAACATTCAGGTAAAAGTATCAGGTAGGAACACTTTGTTCACCGGGGTCACATTAGTGCTCATATCATGCTCAGGACAAAGGCGTAAGGATATATAGCATACTCAAACATTTACATATATATATGCCATATAATATATACATATAAAAATATAAGGAAGTCAGGCTACGCTCAAGTCAGGCTACGCTCAGGTCAGGCTACGCTCAGGTCAGGCTACGCTCAGGTCAGCGTATGCTAGACATACGCTTCCAAAAGGCAGCGTATGTACTCCATACGACTCCTCATCAAGGCAGCGTATGAGGCCATACGACTCCTTGTCAAGGCAGCGTATGAGGTCCATACGACTCCTCATCAAGGCAGCGTATGAGGTCCATACGACTCCTCATCAAGGCAGCGTATGAGGTCCATACGACTCTTCATCAAGGCAGCGTATGTACTCCATACGACTCCTCATCAAGGCAGCGTATGTACTCCATACGACTCCTCATTAAGGCAGCGTATGAGGTCCATACGACTCCTCATCAAGGCAGCGTATGAGCCAGACTGCGCTGCGCTAAAGAGCGCACGCAGCTCAGTGGCACAAGCTAGAAAGCTCGCGCACACTGCTCACTGTCTTCTCCAAAATAGCGAGAACTCCATGGTTTGAACCCAAAGCTTCAAAAGTCCATAACTTGGTCAAAATAAGTCCAAATCCAACTTTTCAAAGGTCAAAATTTGGTAGAATAAAATTCTCTACAACATGGAACCATCAAAACTTGAAAATAATGAAGTTTGCTAGATCAAACCAAGAAGATCCAAAAATGGTTAAAACTTAGATCTACAAAAATTAAAGCTTCAAAATGGAAAATTTCAAGTTCTAAACTAGTATAGAATGAGGAGAAGACATATTTTGACAAATAATTTTGTAAGAAAACATCAACATTTATGGATCCATCTCTTGAGCAAGTTGGCACTTGCCTTAGTTGGTGGAGGAAAATAAATGAGAGGAAATAAATGAAAGAGAGAGAATGAGATGAGTTATTATATAGAATCTTGAACCCAAGGGTTCATGATGAACCATTGGTGAGCCAAAAATGGGTTACCCAAATGAGCCAAGACTGTAGGCCCAAATGCAGAAAATAAATTATGAAATAATATTTTGTCGAATATTTTTGGGAAATGCATGAAGAAATACAGCATATAAATATCGTATAAATACAAGGTAAATACAACTTATCGGTTTACGTATTAAAATACGTATTCCAGGATCGGAAAATGACATCTCTACCCTTCTTAGAAAAATTCCGTCCTCGAAATTCCAGCCAAGACAGGATAGTGAAATCAGGGCAAAAAAGGCACAATCATATACAAGTTAACTATCATAGCAGTTACTATCATACATCACAAAGTGCAAAACAAGCAGGTGCAGATAAGCATGGAATCGTGTCAATAAGGCGTAAAAAAATATACCTCATTAGTCAAACAAATACGGATACCGAGATCTGATCTCGTCCTCGCGCTCCCAGGTTGACTCTCCCGAAGAGTGATGGTTCCAAGAAACACGGACAAGGCTTATCGTCCGATTCTTGAGTACCTTCTCTCGCCGGTCCAAAATAGACACGGGTTGTTCCTCGTAAGTTAGGTCGGTACCAACAACTAACTCAGAATGATCGAGGACATGACTCGGATCCGGGACATACCCACGTAATTGGGACACATAAAACACATCATGTATGCCAGTTAACGAAGGCGGAAGGGCAAGTCGATAAGCCACATCGCCTACCCGAGCGAGAATCTTAAAAGGACTAACGTATCTTGGACTAAGCTTTCCCCGGGTTCCAAATCTGATGATACCCCGAGTAGGCAAAATCCGCAGAAACACTTGGTCGCCAACTCTAAACTCTAGAGGCCTACGATGCTGATCTGCCCAATGACGATGTCGGTCCTGTGCAACTCGAAGGCGCTCTCTGACCAACTTAACTATCTCCACAGTCTGCGTGATTATCTCTGGCCCCAACAACTTCCGTTCTCCGACGTCGTCCCATGCCAAAGGGGACCTGTACTTCCTTCCGTATAATACTTCGAACGGGGCCATCTGAATGCTAGCCTGATAGCTGTTGTTATAGGAGAACTCCACTAGATGAAGGTGATCCTCCCAAGATCCGCCAAAATCCAAGGTACACGCCCGTAGCATATCTTCTAATGTCTGAATGGTTCTTTCTGATTGTCCGTCAGTTTGTGGATGATAAGCAGTACTGAATCTTAACTTGGTTCCCAAACTTTGGTGTAAGCTTCGCCAAAAATGGAAAGTAAATCGCGTATCCCGATCTGATACTATACTAACTGGAATACCGTGCTGCCTTACTATTTGCTTCATGTACATTTCTGCTAGCTGCTCAGTAGTCTGTCCAACTCGGAAGGAAAGGAAATGAGCGACCTTCGTGAGTCAATCTACTATTACCCAGACTGCATTCTTGCCAGCCGGGGATCTAGGTAAACCGGTCACAAAATCCATCGTAATGTGCTCCCATTTCCATTCTGGGATAGGAAGCGACTGTAGCAATCCTGCTGGTCTCTGTTGCTCGGCTTTCACCTGCTGACATACCAGACACTTGGATACAAATCTCGCTATCTCTCTTTTCATGCCATTCCACCAAATACTGCCTGATATCTCGATACATCTTCGTTCCTCCTGGATGAATGGAGTAAATAGAACTATGAGCTTCGGACATAACTTCTTGCCGAAGGTCTCCACTCGGTACACAGAGTCTGTTTCCAAACCTGAGCGTACCATCTTCATGAATCACTAACTCCTTCCTACGGCCTGATTCTTTAAGGTTCGAGTAAAGATGAACTGTTCCATCCCAGGAAAGCTGAATATGACCCTACCTACTCTACAATCAATTGTCGCATGACTGTCTCTCAACCAGTCCATGCCAAGAACAACATCAAAATTCTCCATAGGGGATTCAATCAATGATGCGGGCAGTGAATGCCCACACACCTCTACCGGACATGAAAAGCGCACTCTGCTCACTTCTACGAGCCCATTGTCGGTGAGTATATCCTCCTCTCCGGCAATACCTCAAACACTAGTCCAATCCGTGTAGCATATTGTACAGAGATGAATGAATGAGTAGCGCCTGAATCAAATAATGCTACAGCAGGAAATGAGGTGACGAGAATTTTACCTGCCACCACGTCACTAGACGCTAGAGCCTCTTCCAAAGATAATGTGAGAGCCTGGCCCTGGCCCCGCGGAGCCCCTTGTTGCGGCCTTCCTCGACCATGTTGTTGCTGCCTCTGAGGGCCTCCGACTTTCTGTGCTTGGCGAAACATCTGAGCCTGCGTTGGTAGACGCTGGGCTAGGGGCCTCACTGCTAATACTGGCCCTCCACTCGGGGTTGCCACCGGAGCTTGCAACGCTGGAAACTGCTGAGCTGGCCCTCCTGGCCTCTGTATCACAGGACAAGTGGAGATACGGTGGTCTGAACTACCACACCTCAAGCATAAGCCATTCGCTGACCGGCACACCTCCCTCGTGTGCCCTGCCTTCCTACAGAATGTACAGCCCTGGGGTACTCCCTGACGCTGCTGTTGGTTCCTCGGCTGCTGATGCCGAACTGGCGCTGAATTAGTTGACACGGCCGTCCTCCGCGGCGCCCCTGCATCATGAATACGATACCGGGTACTGATGCCGATGTTCGCTGCATTACTCCTCCTCCAACCCGGGAATGAGATCTCTTCTGACCTCCTGTCCTCGATGCCAACCTTTGCTGGGTAAGCTCGTGCCTCCGCGGCCGTCAAAACAGCGTCAAACGTCTGGTAGTCGTGTCTCTCCACAAGCTGTAATAGTTCCAAATGAAGTCCCTGCTGGAACCTCATAGCTTTCTCTGGCTCCGTTGCCATCATTGCTGGGGTAAAACGGCACAATCTGCAGAACTCTGCTGCATACCCATCTACGGTCTTGCCTGCTTGCTTGAGACTAATAAACTTCTGCTGGAGCTCATATCCAGGTACTACGCCAAAATACTTGGCCTTGAATCTTTCACTGAAGGTGGTCCAACGAACAGGGCGTCTTGTACCAACTTCTTCTGATGCCCACCAGTCGCGGGCAAGATCTTGAAGTACTAATTTGACCTGATCAACCTTCTCATCATCTGGAACTTTGGCTGCCACAAGAATGGCTTCAATGTCTTGAATCCATGCATCCGCAGTGATGGCATCCTCCGTGCCATCAAAATACCTCGAGTTCAAGCGACGGAACCTTCCTGATGCTCCCGAGTCAACCCCGGCACTCCTCTCAAGAGCTAACTGAATCCCTTGGTTCAGCAACACATTCTGCTCCTGCTGCTGAGTCTGTTGCTGTTGGTGAGTGACAAGAATCCCCCGGATGATCTCCAGGAGTGCTATGGCATCTGGTACTGTCATCGCTGCTGGTGCTGCAGGAGTTTCAATAACCTGCGGCTGCACTGCCTCTGGTTCTATTTCTGCTCGTGTCCGCCATGGGGAAGGTTCTCTCCCCTGCTGGTGCCCAGTCGAGCCATGCTCTCGCTGCTCTTTCTCTTGGGCCTCACCCGCTACTGAGAATGAAGCACCCCTATGGAGAAAGATATAAGATTATCAAGTCCGAACGAGAAAGATTTCGAGGATGCAAGTCAGGTTAGAGATCAAGGCAAGGACAGAGAATTCGAAACAGAATTTCAAGGGGAACAAGTTTTGATTGAGACTCCTAATAATTCGCAATGCCCCACAAGTCTGAAAAATAGACCTGCATGGGCCACCACTAAAACCTTGTCACGCCCCAGTACCGAAATACGGAGACGGACTAGGCCAGCTACTCCATATGAGGTACGTAACGTCATACGACGATCGTGGCTGTCGAAAGACTAGGGGGTACATGCTACAATCAAGTTTCCTATGGTCCCACAGAGTTCTATGTCTCAATCAATCAAGTCACATCAGCAATTAAATGAACATTAAAGATAAAGCAGTAAGGCGTCCCCGACGCTTCATCAAAATGATCATGAGAGACTAGCTTTATAATTTAGCTATCTCAGAGAGTCAGGAGTACAAAATTATACACAGCTGCAGTCTGTTTATTTACAATTCTGTACTGGCACAAAATATCAAGTAACCCGGCTAACAGGTGCCGGTGGCTAAATACCGCACAAAATATAAGCAGGAGTGGTGGAGAAGAAACCCACTCGAGTCCCGAACCGCCATGCTCCTAGTATGCACCATGGATGTCAGGGAGGAAGATCGTGTCCTCTGGCTCTGCTACGAGATCTGGCTAACAAAACCAGCGGGGTCAGCCCCGAATAGCAAGTACCGCCAAAAGGGCACAAGAGTTAAGATTAAAAACCCAGTTAATAGAATGATTGATAATAGTAATACTTATGCTACTATTATAGGGTAGCGTAACATCCTCGAACCCATATGGCACCCTTACAACCAAACAAGGACAAAAGGTGCCGCATGGAGTCGGGACGTGTTGTACTCTATAACTTTTACATAAGTTAAAAGGTATAAACAATAAAATCTCCTGATCGTGACTTCGGTCGATAGCCTATCGCAGCACAATAACCAACCCAACAATTAAACAAGAACATGGGTTGGATCATGTACCATGACAGACCATGTTCCTCAGTCATTCACAGAAGTAGTACTTCACAACCAGAATAAGTCTTCCGTTCATAACTTCGGTCCACAGCCTGTCATAGTACGATAACCAACCCAACAATCAAACAAGAACATGGGTTGGATTACGTACCATGACAGTCCGCTTCCCTCAGTTATTCACGGAAGGTAAATAGGATACAAGCAAGTCGTTTTCACGGCCAATCAAGTCTACGAGTTTCTAGTGGGACGAGGTTATCCTCGCGTCATGTTATTTCAAAATCCTCAGATCGTATCTTTCCAGCAAGGCTAGCCAACCCAGGGGTTCGCGTAGACAGGTATCATTGAGCACAGGTCCCTCGTAAGGCCCCCTTGCCAAGACATATATATATAGCATGAATTAATCGGAAACAGTCATGCACTCGTTGCAAATGACACAGTATCCGTGGAGACCAGCCGGCACGTCGAGACAATATCTCATGGCGGCTGGTATAACACGATCTCGGGATTCTGCCCTCCCCATGCATCTAGTATATTTAGTTGCCTAGTTTAACCCTAGGTGAAATCTTGGACTCACATGCTGTGGCCTGCATGATTATCCTCCTAAAAGTCGTACTCAAGTACGAGTACCCCAAGAGAGGATCCATGTCAATCAGTATGTCAACATGTCCTACCTTCCTTGGTGTAATACATCATTGCAAATATGCCATGTGGAGTTACGAGTCATTTGTCGAGCATGAACGAGAACTGGGACATTCAGGTACAAGTATCAGGTAGGAACACTTTGTTCACCGGGGTCACATTAGTGCTCATATCATGCTCAGGACAAAAGGCATAAGGATATATAGCATACTCAAACATTTACATATATAATGCAATATAATATATACATATAAAATATAAGGAAGTCAGGCTACGCTCAAGTCAGGCTACGCTCAGGTCAGGCTACGCTCAGGTCAGCGTATGCTAGACATACGCTTCCAAAAGGCAGCGTATGTACTCCATACGACTCCTCATCAAGGCAGCGTATGAGGCCATACGACTCCTTGTCAATGCAGCGTATGAGGTCCATACGACTCCTCATCAAGGCAGCGTATGAGGTCCATACGACTCCTCATCAAGGCAGTATGAGGTCCATACGACTCCTCATCAAGGCAGCGTATGTACTCCATACGACTCCTCATCAAGGCAGCGTATGTACTCCATACGACTCCTCATCAAGGCAGCGTATGAGATCCATACGACTCCTCATCAAGGCAGCGTATGAGCCAGACTGTGCTGCGCTAAAGAGCACGCGCAGCTCAGTGGCGCAAGCTAGAAAGCTCGTGCACACTGCTCACTGTCTTCTCCAAAACAGCGAGAACTCCATGGTTTGAACCCAAAGCTTCAAAAGTCCATAACTTGGTCAAAATAAGTCCAAATCCAACTTTTCAAAGGTTAAAATTGGGTAGAATAAATTCTCTACAACATGAAACCATCAAAACTTGAAAATAAAAAGTTTGCT
>JANAVB010041816.1:13444360-13711860 GCA_029216955.1 Iris pallida | reverse complement strand
AAATTCAGATTTAGACCACTTCAGTCCTCCAAATTCGCAAACCAAACAGGCCCTATGCGTATACCATTGACATGACTGAATACTTATCATGATTCAAGATGTGCGATGCAATGGGTGAAATTCTTAGGACTCGAACAACATATATATATTTTTTGATTATAATCTATACACACATGCACGTTCTTACGATTGGGGACTCAAATCACAGCTGGTACCGTCTGTCCAAACTACTTTCTACATGAGCTACAAGTGCTGGATCTAACAACATTTTCAAAATGACGATTGGTGTTAGTTTAAAATAGAGAGAAAGTTCCTTAAGCAGGAAGGTGGTACGTGGGCCAAACGATGTTATTAATTTTGTAGTCAGGCACGGCCCGTTTAAGAATTAAACGGGCCCAGCTTGATTGAAGATAATTATTTGCCGCTATTTATTCATTTTTTTTTTTTCTTCCGAGTCACAGTCCCACCATTTCTTCTTTCTCTTCCGCTCGCTGATGCTGCGACTCGTGCTCTCTCGAGTCATGCCGGCGACCATCTCCTCTTCCTCCTCCTCACTCCCGTCACTAAGAAACCTAACCCTAATTTCTCCACCGGAGCCCGTCCCCATGGCCTCCTCTCCTTCCCCCGGAAGCCCTCCCCCTCCGCCTCCCTCCGCTGCTTCGCCACCACCGCCGACGAGAGAATCAAAGTCCAGAACCCCATCGTCGAGATGGACGGTCAGCGCATCCCTCCAGAAACCCTAACCGAGCTCGCCTCTTCAAATTTTGAATTGACTGTTCTGTGTTTTGCAGGGACGAGATGGCGAGGGTCATATGGACGATGATCAAGGACAAGGTGATAATTTAGATGATGCTGTTATTGTTTTTTTTTTTTTATTATTATTATTATTATTATTATTATTATTATTATTGATTTCTTGCATTGTTGATTGGATTGTTTGGACTGGTGCAGCTTATATTTCCCTACTTGGATCTGACGTCAAATACTTCGATTTGGGGATACTCAACCGCGACGCGACCGATGACGCGGTCACCCGTCGAGAGCGCAGAAGCAACTCTCGAGTATGGATTATCGTGTTCTCTCTTCCTCCTCCTCCGTTGCTTAATATGTTTAATTTATTTCGGAAAGTTCAAGTTTTGCACAATTATTAATGTTTAATGGTAGTGACTGAGCACTCTATGCAAGGGATTATGTCGAGTTTTTATCAGGTTTAAGTTTTTTTTTAAATGTCCCATAAAATCGGTACTTCCAAACAGTGAAACTTGTAAGCTATGTTGCATGGCCACGGATTCGACATGACATGTTTTAGACACGACGACACGAATTCGGCACCTATTTTGGTGTCCAAGTGTTGGAGTGCTCGATACGTGTGTCCGAACACGCCACGACACGACATTAATTTTGAAGTGTTTGAGCTTCTTAGCTGGTAACCAAACTACCAGTCTTATGGAATCACATCTAGGGTGTGGTTGGTTTGATGTAATGCAAATACATGCAACAATGTTGCTCCATTTTACACCATTTCCAAGGTTTGATTTGATGCAAATAGTGGAATTATTGATCAAATGTTGCATCAACTCTCCCAACCACAACAGCTTTGTTGCGGTCAGAATGGATGCAAAAACCACCTATGGCAACATTTATTACACCATTTACATAATTTCCTCTCATTCTCTTCATTCAGGTCACAACCAAACTATGTAATTGTATGCACAACAATGTTCTAAAAAGCGCTAGGCGGACTCGGTGCGGCGGAGGTCCGCCTAGCGCCTAGATTTTTTTTTTTTTTTTTTTGATTTTTTTGAAATTTTGAAATTTGAAATTTGAAATTTGAAATTTTAATGTTCTAAAATCCAAATACTATCTTAAAACCCAAACAAATATCCAAAATACAACTAAGAATAAACAAAATAAAAAAAAAACAAAAAAAAAATCAAAAAAAAAAAAAAAATCAAAAATTCAAAAAACCCGCCGCCTAGGGGCGCCTAGGGCCCGCCTAGCCACCTAGCCCACCGCCTAGGGGGTTTTCGTGCGGTGGCGGGCGCTTAGCGCCTAGGCGGGCGCCTAGGCCGATTTTTAGAACACTGATGCACAACAACAAATTGCAATTAAACATTCTATTTACATCTTTCCAAGCAATAGATTGCAAATTCCGTTATACCATTTACATGCAACCAAACAATAAACATGTATTTGCAACACTACTTACATCAACAAATGCTACATGCACCATATATTGCATGAGATTTCTATTTACGGACAACCAAACAGTTGAAATAGGACTTCAAACATGAAAACTGCATGGTAGACATGAAATCAAATTTCCCATAACACGATTTCAGAGAGGATGGTAGCTCGTTAGTAACAATAAAAACTATTGTTATTTTTGAATATTTTTAAGAAGGCATTACTCTAATCAAGATTCTTATTTTAGGACTCGTAAAGAAAGAAGAAAAAGTAACTGTAGTTATCTTCCTGCAGCAGCCATAATGGAGGATTATTAACGGTGTTGTTTTTTCTATGATATACAATGGTGGCTGCCGATGACACATTTGGGAAATTCCCAGTTTGGCGGTGAAATAATTCTTTTAAAGCAGTAGTTGTATGTTTTGTTTTAGGATTAAGATTTCTATTAGAGTTAATATGGAGAAGGAATTCATAGAGTTAGAATGGAGTATGATTGGGTTTATTAGGGAATTCGTGTGGTGGGTGGGTGGGTGGGTTTCAGAGTGAGACAAGCATGCAGTAAATATATAATCTACGGATGATATGAATGAGTGTAGTCGTGACTAAAACACCGACTGTTCAGGAGAGACACAATCATGCTCGTGCTTCAAGGTCAAAAGAAACTCAGTTTCGGGTGTGTGTATGTGTGGGGGTGTGGTGGGTGGGTTCCAATGTTGGTAGTTTAGAATTGTGTGAGGTTTAAGGTCCTTTTTGTCTGCTTGGTAACAAATGTAACTGATCCTCTTGAAGTGATAGCTGATAATTTACTGGGATGCACTAGAAGGCTAGAATTTTGATTGGTCAGCTAACTACTTTTTCTTGCAAGGTTAAGATTCTTGAGTTCGGGTGTAGATTTGGAAAATAACATTGCGTGTGATTATGATAATTCATATTTTCTGCCTCAACACTTTATTATTCCATTGGCTTTTCTCTTAATTTTATGGCCACATTATAATAATTTTCTTTTGTGAATTTTTTCTGCAAGGTATAATGTTGCTGTCAAATGTGCGACAATAACCCCAGGTAGACACAATTTTGCCCTTATTTTTATGTTTTGGAGTTATGTGAATGATATCCATTTTATAGCTATCTACATTAAAGTGCGTTTGTTTCTCATTTGTGCTTTGAACTTATGGTTGAATGGACATTTGCATAAATCTTAATTTTTCTAAAATGCAAAAAAGAAAAAAAAGAAAAGAAAAAGAAAAGAAAAAGAAAACAAAAGAGAAGAGAACCATCTAAGTTCCACTTTATTGCACCTGGGCAACATATGTCTGTCTTTCTAACACTTCCTATACCTCCCAACTTCTAGATAAGTGCACTTAATTACTTGGAATCCCCGACCTATGCCTTAAGATGGGGGACTTCAAATCCTACTTCTATGCAAATGCCTTCCTGCTACGGTTCTATTCAGACTCAGGCACACATGTGCCATTGTGTGCATGTGTTTCTGCTATAAATGAATTGGTCTAAGGTCCTAGTACTGGAATAGCTTTTTTTTGGAGACTACTAGTACTGGAATTTCACGGGGCATCTTATTTGTAGTACACGATGTACTGTCTGAAAGCACGACTAGTTGTGTTTCCAAGTCTTCTTATCTGTGCATGAATTTTGCCTGGATGTATGATTTACATATTGAGTTGAACTCTAGTCCTAAAGGATCAAATCAATCAAAAGGTAGTTAAATTTATGCCTAATATCTGTCACCCCTGGTAATTAAATTGGATTCTCAATTTAAATGTTGCATTCCAATTAAATATCTTATTTTCGTAAACCATCCTTAGTCCTGGTTTGGGATTTTTGTTGCTTTGCTGTTACTTTGAAAATTGAAATCTGCTTCCAAAAACTGCCCCAAAATTGAGCTACCTTTTCGGTTATTTTTGAGAAGTAGTTGTTACCAAACAACTTTTGAGGCTGCTTTTCAAAAACTAAGTAGAAGAAGCGATGCTATGATAAGGAATCCCAAACCCAGCCTTATTGTGTCCCCTTGAGGCATGGTTAGTCAAGTTTGAAATATTTAGCAAATTAGAACTATATGACACTTTATATTGTAAACCACTTCCAAGAGTAGACGTCTTAGTTTGATGGCCAATGTTTAACTCTTTCTGATTAAGTTTGGATGTGACACTTAATACTTATACTATCGGCTGACACCGATACGTATCCCCTTGTGTGACACTTATACCGATGCATATCGGCCTTATCGTGTCATTTTTGGTATGTTGATCCGATACTGACCACTATCGATACTTTCGATACCAACATTGAGAATCTCATTTTCGAACAATTCGACAAAGAGAAATTACAAGGAAAAGTGATAAATATGGGGAAACGTGTAAACAGTGTTATCACAATGATTTGACATGTCAAGATTTACATGCTACAATGTGTTGATAAAATGCCATTGTAGCCGTGTAGCCACTCATTATCAACTCATTGTAGCCATTCAATTTGTCGAAGATCTATATTTATTGATTTATAACATCCATCAATCTTAATATTAAAACTTACAAGAAATAACAAATAATACATAGAATTACACTTAAATATATGAAATGTTTTCTAGTTTATATTTATTATAGTCATGATTATGATTATTATTTTTTAACTTAGTAAATGAGGAACTCCGAAACTCCATCCGAGACTTGGAAACTATCGAAAAGACCGATATCGATACTCATAAGAAGGGTCCGAAACCGATTCCGAGATTGCGAACCTACTTTAGACGCGAGTTCTTCTTAGGCATGATCCATCCCTGTTTTGATTTGTTATTCACTCTTAAGCTATTATGTTATATGTTTTTACTTAGGAATCTTCATAAACATCCATCTCTACCTGTTTAGCGCAACATGCTACTTGATTTTATATTACATTTTACAAGTTATTTTATGGCTGTTTGCGTTTCCAACTTGCCATTCTACATTAAATCTAAAATTACCTTCATGAAAGCACTTATAAATATTCCTATCATGAAGTCATTTATACAGCTGTTGTCGTTGTGTACATTTCTTTTTGGTGCCCATATAAGCATCAAATGTTGTTTATGTTATGTTTGGTGGCTCCAAATGATATCATTTTCATCTTCATAATGCAGATGAAACTAGGGTGGAGGAGTTCAAGCTTAAGTCGATGTGGAGGAGTCCTAACGGCACAATAAGGAACATTTTAAACGGTTTGTTTCACATAGTTATTGCTAATTGGTTGTTATTTAACATATTTGAACATCATTGAGGATTAGTTTGAGTAATCTATTTTTTGTTTGGCTTTGCAAGAATAGTTAGAATACTTGTTAAGTTTTGTCTATGCTCAATTATATGTGACTTAATATATTGCTTTTTTTAATCCCATCAACCCATCTGGTTGTACTAAGGCTTAAAGAATACAACATTGTACTTCAGCTTTTCTGGGCTTGGCAAGTGCATGCCTATTTCTCCTTAAAAGTTGAAACTCAAGCATAGATCATCCTAATCATATCCTTTTGGTGGGTACCATTGTAAATTTGAACATGTGCCTGGTTTGGACGAGAATGCCACTATGTAGCAGAAATATGTGCTGCAGCAGGCAGGGCTATGGTGGCGGCAACCGTATTAAAAATCCATTTCTGAGACAGTATATTGTTTTAGTTTAAATTCAAAGTAGTTGGCCTCAAATCAGTATCAGCCATATTTGCTTAAGCTGAATACTAAATCTGTGTGGTCAATTCATCAAAAAACTATTGGAATAGGTTAGGATCTGTTCCATTCCCTTGTTTGAAGTGTCCTTTTAGAGAAAAATATTTGATTACCAGACCCCTCACCATGATGCTTAATGTCCTATTATTACCATTAGCCTTGTCTATTCCAGGTTTGAAGTGTCACTGATGGTAAACTTACGTAAACTGAATCTTTCCAGGAACTGTTTTTCGAGAACCCATTATTTGCCAAAATATACCAAGGATTCTTTCAGGTAATATTCACTCATAATGCTGTAGGATTGCCTAATCTTTACTGGATGACATTTTTTGGTATCTATCCTCGGAAGGCTTCAGTAACCCTTTGCACATACAGGTTGGAAGAAACCTATATGCATTGGCAGACATGCATTTGGAGATCAATATCGTTCAACGGATATGATTATTAAAGGACCAGGGAAGCTCAAGATGGTTTATGGTGACAAAGATTCGTTACTGTCAATATGAAACGTGGCTAGTGGTATAACTATTTGTTTCGTCTGACGTCTTTTATATTTGTTGCCTTTTGTCTTTGCACCAGTTCCTGAAGATGGAGGTGCACCAGTGGACGTAAATGTTTATGATTTTAGAGGCCCTGGCATTGCATTAGCTATGTACAACGTTGATGAGGTTTATCATTCCTACTTTAATTGGAGTAGTGCAGCACCTTATATCTGATGATATCATGTTTATAAAATTGTTGTTCGACTTCTTCCAGTCTATTCGAGCTTTTGCTGACTCATCGATGTCCATGGCGTTTTCTAAAAGATGGCCTCTTTACTTGAGCACCAAAAACACCATTCTGAAAAAATACGATGGCAGGTATGTTATATTTTAGTTTTGCAATTTTTGAATGTAAACATGATACAATAAATTGGGTTTATAAAGTTCTCTACATGTTAAGAATGGCATGCTTATGTCCTTAAAATGCCAACAACTTATGTAAGTAACTTTTTGACCAACAAAGCATGTCCTATCTTATAATGGGTTCTTATAGTTTTTCCCCTTTAAATTTCAAGTGAATTCTATGGCCACAATCTACTCTAGAAGAGTAGAATTTCTCCAATTCAACCAACCTGATTTATTCTTGGAGCAACATTCTCATATCTCGCCATCATGATAAACAATTATCTTAAGTTTCTTTGACAAAGTCCCCTAAATATTCTATATTTAAGATTAGGTATCCAAAATTGATAATTGAAAAAAAGCCCCCAAAACCCTGACCAAAGTAAGATAGGAGTCCCCCTACGTCTGCAAACATTAAACAAAACTAACCAAACCATTGTGTTAACAATGTGAAAGTACTATTTTGCCCTTCATCTATCCTCAAATCTCTTTCTACCATGGGCTCAAAAAGCAACCAATGAACATAAATTGCCTATCACGAGTTTAAGAGGAACCCATGAACCAAGAATAAGACATTACCTATCAATGAATCCATTCTACCATGAACTCGAGAAACCTTATGATCTCGTTGTCATGAACACAAACCATAGAATTAGGAAGAAAGCATAAACCATCCGTGAACCCATTCATTAACTACCTGTGAACCCGTTACCATGAGCTCGTTCAAGAAGAACCCATGAACAACTTGTCTACTATGAGTTTAATAAGAATCCATAAATACATTATACAACGGTAATCATGAGCTCAAGAGGAACCCATTGTTTGGGATAAAGAGGGAGGAAGACGTGACGAGGGCAAAATGGTCAAAACAATATTCTCGTTAAAGTTAACACAATATCGTCATCACATGAGTTAACTTGGGGAACTCTTAGCTCATTATTAGAGATTTGGGAGACTTTTTTGCAATTACCAAGAATTGGGATACCTAACTCTAAATATGAAAGATGTAAGGGACTTGTATAAAAATCCTTCTTGAATAGTGAAGAGGATCACTCTAGAAGTTCTCTACTTTCAACCAACCTGATTTCATTCTTGGAACAACATTCTCATATTTGCCATCATCAGTGTTCTAAATTTCGGCCTAGGCGGCCGCCGGCCGTAGCGAAACCTCCTATGCGTGGTCCTAGGCGGATTTCGGCCCTAGGCGGCCCTGGACGGGCTATTCGGCGATTATTTTGGAATTTTTTCAAAAATAATCGAAAAATTCATATTTGAAATTTTTTTTACCTGCCGCCGCCGCCGTCGAGGCCGCCGCTGGTGGCTCGCCGACGCCACTGCCGACGCGGCCGTCGAGGCTGCCGCTTGCTGCCGCTGCTGGTGGCTTGCTGCTGCTGCTTCTTCTTCTTCTTCTTTGACAGAGAGGAGAGAGAGCTGCTGCTCACGAAAGGAGAGGAGATGGGAGACCCTCTCTCCTTCCTCCCCCTTTTATTTTGGGTTCCAATAAAAAAAAAACGAAAAAAAACTTGAATCCCCAAGGATTCGAACCCCCAACCATGAAATCACTAACTTAGAACGCCCAGATAGCCATCAGAGCCCTTAAGCTTTTGTGAAATTGTATTACATGTAAGCTATTTATCTATACATGTTCAAAATAAAAAATTAAAAAAAAAACAGATCGGCGCCTAGGCACTAGGCGGCCCTCTGGCGCACTGATTCCGCCTAGCGAAATTTAGAACATAGGCCATCATGATGAACAATTTCTTAAATAGTGAAGAAGATCACTCTTAGGGTACGGTACATACATGCTAGTTAAAGTGCATCTGAGCCACCATACGAGGGTTTAGGCTAATATATAACATTTGAAGTTTAGAGATATCTACAACCTGGAATTAAAATCTGAATCTTAAGTTGGGGACTCCTGACCATAGATCAACAAGCCCTTAAAGGAAATATGGTCTGACAACATTCAAGCATTATGTGTATAGGGAATAACCATTATTGTGTGCAACCTCTTTTATTTAGTCGATTCTTTCATATTTTCTAATGAAATTGGTTCAAGGGTCAGTTTTCTAATGAAAAGGTTCAAGGGTCTGTGCCTTTGTTCTACCTTTTATGGTTTATTGTAAATTTTACTTCTTTCAGAGGCAAAGGAAGAACTTGATTGTCCTACCTAGGTCTCAAAATGTTGGACATGTGAAGCTTTTAAATTTCTTGATTGCTAACCATCTTATCCCTTTCAAAGACATGTGGAACAGTCCATTTAATTGGTAACCACAACACCCCTCATCCTATGTTTAAGAAGGGACATGCCAGCAAGGGATATACATGTAACATATGTAAGCACATAGATGAGATTCATGGGATTAGTTTGTCAGTTTCTTTATGATAATTTTCTTTTGTTTTTATTCCATGTTATATTTCATTTGTTTATTACTTGTTACTTGAGGTGTCTCGTGCTCGAGCAGCTTAGCGTCAAAACCATCCACCTTTCTCGCCTTATGTAAAATCTCGAGCAATATTTAAATAGTTATATGTGTATCAAAACCATTACAGGTTCAAGGACATATTTCAGGAGGTATATGAAGAGAAATGGAAAGAGAGATTTGAAGAACACTCTATATGGTGGGTTTTCATCTTTTAAGCATGTAATTACATTTTATCTCGTGTGATTCCTTGAAATGCTTTGTACTAAAATATTGTTTCATGCGAATAGGTATGAGCATCGGCTGATTGATGACATGGTTGCTTACGCAGTAAAAAGTGAAGGGGGATATGTTTGGGCTTGTAAGAACTATGATGGGGATGTTCAGAGTGATTTTCTTGCCCAAGGTACTGCATATGCCTTCGTAAATGATAAGTCCGCCACCAGTATTCTAACCTCTGGATTATATGTGCTTTAATTTTCACACCTGATTAATCTTTATAGGCCTTAATTAGCTTTATGCTTATGATTTATCGTATTAGCCCTATTTGTTTTCGTCCAGTACGTTTAGTTTTGTTAATTTCTTTTCTTTCGTATTTTGTGTTAGTCTACTTACTAATGATGCTATTTTGTGATTTCTGTGAATCTATGGATGCACTGGTTTACTGACACTGTTTGTTATACTCTTAGGAAATAGCAATAATGCTCTTGGGTATTGATTTTCACTGAATGAGACTATTAGCTTGCATCTATCCTTCAACTTGTTTATTAGTGTGTTTAAAGGTGAACAACTATATTACCATCAGAGTCTAAACGTGAATGTTCTAAGATTAATATTGGTACACGTTAGAATCCTATCAGGGAAATTAATCCAAGTTGTTTTGGCTTCTCAAAGGTCCATTTTGTATGATTTGTTTTTGCCTGCTATTTAATTGGCTTCAAGCCCTTTTCTACTGTTTTATGACATAAATCAAGTGGGTGTTTGGGTGTTTTCTGTGTGGAAAATTTAATTCTGGAGTAACTGAAGGAATTATAAATTTGTAAATGTCTTGCACGGAGAATTTGGAATACTATTCATTTTAGACTCAGTTTGGTAGAATCATTATGACAACATTATGTCTAAAGACAATTTGTCACAGGATCCTGATGGTGTTTTGTCAGTAAGCTTGTACAGTTAATGAAGGATGGTAGACTATAGGAATGCTGATTGAGCTCTTTTTTGTTTTTGGGTAGAAGCCATTAGCAAAATAATTTCGCCATCTTATGTTGTGGTGGTTAAGCCTTCTAAGGTTTATGGTATTTGAATCTAAAAGCCTTGTTGCCCCACTGGTCTGAATCTTCTGATAGTTTCAGAATGAAGACATCATTAGGCAAGTATCCTTGGTTATCAGATTCCTACCCTAATTATTTATTTAGAGTCTTTGACACAATTATTTTTTCTCGTTTGCTGCATAGAGCCCATTAATCATTCCTCCTAGGCAATAGTATTTTATCTTATTCTGAGTATTTGTCCTCTGTACATGCACAGCAATTGCTTGTTTGACTGTGCCCCTATGTTAAATTTTAGATCCAAAGTGGGGAAGAAAACTATGGGTTGACCTTGTCAATTTTTAGATGGTGTTGCAGAAGGAAATTATGGGCTACCTTGTTTGACCTCAAGCTTTCATTTGGACCATTGATCCGTTTCTTGTAAAATCAAACAGGTTTCCCTTTACAACATGAGCTTAGAACCTCTTTATCATGGTTGGAGATATTGTCTCCTCTCCTCCTCCACCATGTCAACTCTCTTTTTGTTAGACTCTTACACAGAAAGGAATATGCAACAGTAGAAAAACGTGGATGTGAAGTTAAAACGTGTTCCTATTATTTTACATTCTTTTACATCTTGGAACTAAAGAACAAAACTTTCCACTTTTGGAAGCTAATTATCCATATCATGGGTATAATGGTCCATAATTGCTCTGGTCCACTTAGTATTTTTGGACCACATAAATCGATCTTTAACTTGTAAAACTTTCTCCACCTACAAGAGATCAATGAGGTTTGATCTATAATTATCAATAATGAAGCTGAAATTTCAAGGAAGTAAAATCTAGTGCTGTTGAAATGGCAATTTAACTAAAATGCAGATAGAAACATGATGCTCAGAAGTTTCAGGAATTAAAATCTATAAATGTACTAAAACTGAGTAATCAGAGTAGAAACACTGAACTCCGTAAAACCAATATAACCATTAGCAATCAAAATCAATCCAAGTAGAGAGAAGTCTAGACAAACATTTTTGTAACTTTGAACATGTGTTCATTAACATTTCAGAAACAAGTACAATCATCAACTTCTATAAAAAAGAATGACCCGTAAATAAAATAATTAGGGTAAAATTCAGAAAACCAGCATGAAGTTTCATGTTTTTGCAGATAACCTATACTAAGAATTTGTTTGAGCGAAAAACCTATATCAACTTTTATTTTTTGACAAATCAATCCATCCGTCCAAGTTTCGCTTAGTCAAACCGTTAGTTGACCAAATCTTCATCCGAAATGACTTAAAGTACCGTCACACGAAAATGCCGTTCCTCAATGTTGAGATTTTCTTACATCGTGTAGATAAATCCGATCAGTTATGGAGTATAAAAACTTCTTTATATCCAGTCGATGCAATGGTAAGTACCAATTTAGGAACAAGAGATTGTTCGTTGAAGATATATGTAACCTTTCTAACAATTTAAAATCTCATAAACCAACAATCAAAAATTTCCGTCATTGAGAGAACGACGTCAGAAGAGAAACATCATTTTTGTGTGAGGGTATTCTAGTTATTGCAGTTGAAGCTTTGGTGTTTGACTGAGCGGAACTTGGACGGATGGGTTGATTTGCCAAAAACAAAAGTTGATATGGATTTTCCGCTCAAACAAATTTTTCGTATAGGTTATCTGCAAAAACATGAAACTTCATGTGGGTTTTCTGAATTTTACCCAAATAATTATTTGTTAAGGATCATACGGTTTGAAAATCACTCTGAAAAAACCTAAATTAAAGTATTTGTTCCAGAAGGTGAGAAGTTCTGAGGAGCTAAGGTGCCTGTGGAATGTGCTTTTTTTGTTTTCTTGAGTCCTTGACAACAGGAATGAGGAAGGGAAGATAAAAGAGTAGATGAACTTGTAGAAGTTACCAGAAATATAACCTAAAAAAGTTCCCCTATTTCAGGGAAGCATATATATATATATATATATATATATTATATATATATATATTTTTTGTTTATATATATATATATATATATATATATATATATATATATATATATATATATGAGTCTTGTTTAATTGGAAAGGATCACACAACAGGGTGGGGTATTATTTCTATGGTAGGCAAACATTGATTGGACCCTGGAAGATATGAATCATATGATATTATTTCATTAGGATTGCTGGAAGAGACGAGATTGATTGGATATGGCAGATTTACAATATTGATTTCTGAACTTGCTTTGGTGGACACTATAGAATTGTTTTAACAGAGAAATAACCTGATGGCCTAGATTTGTCCCTGACAGACACTTCCTTGCTTTAGATAGTATAGACATGCTCTTGAAAAATGTGGAAATATCAGGAACTTTAGGTATTAGTATTTATAAGAAGCAAGAAACTTGAGACACGTGTGAAAATTTTGACTTGTGAAAAGAAACTTCTTAGAGGGGCCTATGCATGAGTCTATGTCATTGACGTGAAGCTGAAAAGTATCATTTTGCCCAAATGGTGCTGAAAATTTTCCGTTCATTCATGCCTGCAGTTGAAATTTGGGATAAAGGCCTTGTGTTGTTGTTGTTGTGTTGTCATTGTTGTTCATGCCTGCAGTTGAAGAGGGTTCTTATTGAATTTGGTTACACTATCCTTTTGTTTGAACCATAAATTGGAGAGAATGATCAAGTGAAACATCTAAATTGATGATAATATAGAATGGTATTAATATAGGTATTTGGGTGGTCTTGAGGGAAGGCAACTTTTCTGGGTCATATTTTATAGTATCTATTAAGGACCCTTCTTTGAAGATGAGTTTTGCTAATAACTATGACAAGAACTAACATGATACAGGTAATAATGTTTGAAACTTTATCGTCTATTTCTTTACATTTGCTCCCTGCAAATCAATGTTTAACTTAGCTGACCTAAGTTTCCTGATGCATGCAGGATTTGGTTCTTTGGGCTTAATGTCATCTGTGCTGGTAAATACCAACAATAACTGTTTTTTTGTTATTCTCTGGTTATGTGCTCTACATTAAAATTGGTTTCCAGAAATGTCATTGCTTGCCTATGCTATTAATTCTGCAGTTATCATCTGATGGAAAAACATTAGAAGCTGAAGCTGCTCATGGGACTGTGACCCGACATTATAGGCTACATCAGAAGGGGCAGGAGACTAGTACAAATAGTATTGCTTCCATATTTGCTTGGACACGTGGACTTGAACACAGGTAAATATTCAATGGTTTATATTATATTTGTTTTTGGAGGGTCTGATACAACAACAACAACAACAACAACAACAACAACAAAGCCTTTATCCCAAATTTCTGTGGTTGGCTGTTTGAATCCTCGTGTTCTATTCAGATCTGTTACGGCCATGCTCCCTAGTCCCTCCTTAACGCTAACAAAATCCATATACTTCTTTAGCATTTCAAACCAGTTCGTCTATGCCTACCTCTAGTACTTGCAGCTCCATTAACTCATAATTTGCTCCTTATAGGTGCGTTGCACATGTCCAAACCATCAAAGTCGATTTCTCTCGTTTTGTCCTTAATTGGTGCCACCTCTAACTTTCTACAGATACACTCATTTCTTATCATATCCTTTAGTATATTGCCACTCAACCATCTTATCATTCTCATTTCGAGTACACTAATTTTTGGATATGTTATTTTTTAATTGCCCAACACTTTTGATCCATAATCATGGCTGGTCTTATAGCAATTTTGTGGAATTTTCCGTTAAACTTCAGAGAGATCTTGTAATCACATATTACTCCAGAAGCACTCTCCCATTTCAGCCATCATGTTTTAGTTCTATTTCTATGCATGGCATCCTTCTCAATCTCGCCATCACGATGATGAATGATTGATTCTAAATACCAAATTCTATCACTCTTAGGATCTCTTGTCCATCTATATGGAATCCCCCTCATTTCCAACTGAAGGGTTTCCACTTCTTTGAAGTCACTTTTCCTTATGTATTAGTATGTTATATATGATTTTGTTCTATGATGTTATATCTCACTATTCACTGTTATTGCCTTGTTCTAGTTTTCATGGTTAGCTTTTGTCCAGGGCAAAGCTTGACAAACATGATATACTTCTGGACTTTGTGCGGAAGCTTGAGGCTGCATGCGTTGAAACAGTGGAGTCGGGCAAAATGACAAAGGATCTTGCTCTTCTTGTCCATGGTCAAAAGTGAGTACATCATATCCTCTCATGCTTGTTTCACCTGTTCTACTGATATCTATGAATGTCGTAATCAACATTTCTGTCCTGGTTTCCGTAGCAAACCACATTTCTTCTAGTGTTTGTGCTAATTTGATGGATGATATGCTAGTTTCAAAATTTTCTGGATCGAGTAAATAGAGTAATTTCTTGGATGAACTCTGGTTCTGTGGTGGGGTGAATATGGTCTTATATTTGTCTCTGAGGATATTTGATTGAGAGAATAACTTGGAAGATATGTTTACTATCATACTTAATATGTGATTCTTCAATATTATGTTGAAGTTGAAAGTTCTTCACAGTGCTACCAATTCTTGTAAAACTTCCGGTTGAATATGATAAAAGCAGCCGCCAAAAAGAATTTTTAGTATAGCATTGTGGAATAATGTCTTATGCTTAAGCTTAGCAGTATACCTCTCTATCTAATTACAATTTTCTTCATGAAACAGGGTGTCGAGGGAATTCTACTTGAGCACTGAGGAATTCATTGATGCTGTTGCTCAGAGCCTGAAGGAGAGGATTAAAGCTCCTGCAGTCTTGTAGGCAGGTGCAAATTCACAACAAATGGTTTCCACAATCATTTCTTCTGGTGGGGAAAAAAAAATTCTACTCTTTCTCGTGGTTCCAGACCAGTTCTTATCAGGCATTTATGCCCTCTTACTGGTGACTGAGCTAGTACCAACAAGTTAAGGGCAACATGCCTGAAGCTGGGAGAAAGTTTTGATGTTTATACAATGGTTTCAGTTAAAAAAAAGGTGCAATTCATGATTCTACATTGTCAACCATGGGTCATAAGAATGAATAATGTTAAGCATTTATGTCCAAAACTTCATTTGCAATTTGAATAACTAAATGCTTCTCAAACTTGTTTAAGTGTTTTTGCAAATTGGTCACGTTTCTTGTATCGGTAAACATTTATGCCTTAATTTATCTTGTGATAAAATGAATACATGCACTAATTCTTGTTTTGTTTGTTACATATCTATCATTTGCATTATGTTTCTTGTTCCCTCTTGTTTCCATTTGAATGTACCCATGAAAGAATAGTATTCACCAGCATTACCCTGCAAAGTTACCAGATGGAAATAATTCGGAGTACAGAGGCTTTACCTAATATAGGTGTAACGCTTCCAATCTTGAGCATCCATTTAATTCATGATATGCACTTGCAATCTTGAATTATTCTTTTCACTTCATCTTAGCCAAATGAATTAAATCATTCTTGCATGCCAACACCTATATAAATGTACAAGTTCAATCATATACAAAATCTCACTATACTCTTGTTGAGCACGACGGAGCCAAGTACAGGCCTAGTCAATCCCACACCTTCCGTAGGCTCTCAATAGCCATCTCTCTCCAAGCCACCATTTGTCAAGTTGAAGTTGATCGTCAGTGCACATACGAGACAAGGTACTATTTCAAAGGCTCCCCAACAACTAGGAAGTATGGATACCAAAATCTGGGTCGTGTCTTGTTGAATGCATCTTTTGACACCACGTGTAAACAAATGGTTTGTGTGTGTTGCGGTACCCTTACATTGTTGTGTCATATTTTGTGTCCGTGTAACATAGATAATAAGTGTATCTTCTCTTCACAACCGCCTTTCGTGATCCATTTGGTTTGCAGGGTTAGGGTTGGACAATGTAATGTAATTGACATTACATTGTAAATTAATTTGAATGGGTTGGACAAGAAATACTTGGATGTAATGTAATGGACATTACAAGATTACATTGCATCACTTTCTTTAAAACCAATTACATCATAAATTATTTATGTAATCACCATTATATTACAACTTAGAAAAATGCTCTTTTACCCGCTGGGGGTGACCGCACGCGTGCTGGCATGCCCACATGTCACCCCCACTAGCCCCCTTACCAATCGGACGCACCTGCCCCTCGTCCAATGAAATGGCGACACGTGCCCCATCGGCCAGAACTGTGGTCCAAGCCTACTGGCAATGTAGCACTGCCGTACATAACTTACAAAATAAAATTCGACTTAAAGTCATTGTAGCTTGCACCCAATGTTAGTGAAAACCAATTTAACAATTAGACGACAATATGCCATATGAATCCTTTTTTCTATGAGGCAATTTCGTAGATATAGCTTTTAAGCGTGCAGGGATTAATGATGTGGATGTAGAGTTGGAATAACAGACTATGGCTGCTCCTAACTAATAATACATAGAATAAGGACTTGACAAATGATCCATTCATATACAATAATGAATATGTAGCGCATATAGTTTAGTGGTAAAAGTGTGATTCGTTCTATTAACAACTTAAATAGTTAAGGGGTCTTTCGGTTTTCTCATATTCCGATAAAAAACTTTATTTCTTAAAAGCTAAACTTCTTTTAATGTCTCGTTGAGCAAAGCCAAGTAGCTCCTAATAGTCCTGTATTATGCCTATTAAAGAAATGAAATTCATTATGTAAGGTAACTATGAAAAGAGGAATAATTAGGGATTCACATATATCTATCATTACAACAAAAGACTAAAATAATTTTAGAAGATAATCTTAAATAAAATCAAGTCTAATATTTGGTTGATATCTAGTTATTCCTTGGATCCCAACTGGCAAACCAATTATTGATTTACGGTTAGCATGTATAATCTCTGGTCTCTGTACTTGTATGGGATTCATGATATAGAGGTAGGGACGAGGATGGATGGAAGGGACGGTGTAAATCTTAGAATAATATGGAGGCAATCTTTTGGACAAAGAGCTTTGTTATGCCTACAACCAAATGTTTACAATCTACCTACAACCGTCGTGTCGGACTTTGATTGGAGAGAAGGAAAGAAAATGGTGGGGTCGGATGGAGCCCATGTAGAGAGGGGGCGGAGAGATGGGACCCAGTGGAACTCATGTGTAAGAGATAGGAGAGAGAGGTTGTAAGAAGGTTGTAAGAATTTGGCCGTGGACTAAGCATTTTCCTTGGACAAAAAACATATGTCATATTAGGTATTCACATGTAATTATAACACGAAGGATTAGAATAAAGAGACTAAAATAAATAACCATACAAGATAATAATAAAAATATATATATTACTATTGGATCTCTACCTTATGTCCAAATAATAAATATTCTCTGGACCCATCAGTCAATTGGACTAAC
This sequence comes from Iris pallida, assembly GCA_029216955.1. Classification (NCBI taxonomy): domain Eukaryota; kingdom Viridiplantae; phylum Streptophyta; class Magnoliopsida; order Asparagales; family Iridaceae; genus Iris; species Iris pallida. The sequence goes on along the minus strand of JANAVB010041816.1, from coordinate 13,694,050 downwards.
TTGACTGACAAATTGACTCAAAACTGGTCATGTTGGATGATTTCCTTTCTACATGTTGCTCGTATGTCACAGAGATTCACTTTCTTTAGAGAGGTAGGTAGATCAAATCCTTTTCACCTATAGGTAAGAAGCTTTCTTACTAACGTCTGGTGGAGTACACAAAAAAACAAAAAACAAAAAAAAAATAAAACATGACACATCAAAGCCTCTGCATAATAAGTAACTCATGATGTTAAACAAAACATAACCGACCCAAGAATCGAAGTCGGAAAAAAAAATTGTCACGTGCTTGATTTTGATTGGATGGACTAAAATTTGCTGACGTCATCTCCGCTAACGTAGACAAGAAAGTTTGGGCCAAGCAGATCCGGACACCTCCGCGACCTAAATCTAACCAGAACCAAGTATCGCCTAACACTGTGTTTGGGAACATTTGTGGGGAGGGAGAGAAAAATTTGAGGGAAAAGAAAATGGAGGAGAGTAAAATGAAAGTAAAGTTAATTTTTTTTTCCTTTGTTTGGATGGACAAAAAGTAGGGGAAGGAAAAGTTTAAAAACAATTTTTTATTGTTTATGGATATAGATATAATTACTATTTCTTCATTGGTATTCTCAAATAATGATTAATATTAACTTTTTGAGGTGGTGGTGGGGTAAATTACTCAAATTTCTCATCTCTCTCCATTTTCCTCCCACATTTGGGAGAAAATTTTTTTGGTGGGACCCACCTACTTTTTCCTCTCAAATTTTCCTCCCCCATGTTCTCTCCCCCTTTCCAAACACCATCATTTAAAATTTTTCTCTCACTTTTCCCTCAACTTTTTCTTCCTCCCATTTTCCACCCTTCCCAAACAGTACCTAAGGAGATCCGTACCAAGGGTACAAGGAAGATATAATTGGCATGTTTTGTGTCATGACCATTGCAAAAGCAGACATCCTTTAGGGCCGTTTGGTGAACGGTAAATGTAAAAAAACACTTTCTTGTTTTTCTAGTAGGGGACAAAGGTGTTTGGTTAGAGCATCTCCAACCCTATTGTGAGTTTGGAAAAAATGATTGCCACATAGGAATGACAAGTATTTTTTTCAAAAGTACTTCTCCAATGCAAATGTGAAATAAATTGTGAAGTTGACATGGCAAGGAGAATGTGAAGTTGGTTGTCTAGATCTAGACAATGCACTTCACAATGACTTTATGTCCACATCATCATTATGAATAGATATATATATATATATATATATATATATATATATATATATATAAGAAGAAGTGAAAAAGTTGTCTTGGAAGTTGAAAAAACATAATTTTATTGTCTTCTCAAACTTTTGCATTGGAGAACACATTTTTATCTCATTGTCTTGCATGAATATCATCTTGCCACATAGGAAAGACATTGTCTTGTGCCTTATGCCACATAGGATTCACAACACAAAACAAGACACATAGGGTGGAGTTGATGCCTTAGAATAAAAAAGTGAGAAGTGGAAAGTGAGAGGGTATACTATAACAATTAAGATTATGATAATTACTTTAAAAAATGAATAGTATTGTATTAATTAATATTAATAAAAATATTTGGTTAACTAGTTAATTATTATAATTATATAATCGAATAAGTAAATTATTTTTAATACTAATTAATTATTTTATTTATTATTACTAATAGTTATTACTAAATACCAAACTATCCATTACCAATTATCAATAAATATAGTTAATAAACTATTAATATATAAACATATAACATTGGATGAACAGAGCAGCAGCTTCATTCCAAAAAAAAAATTTTTTTAATTTTAATTTTAATAAATTTAATTTTTAATTTTTAGTTTTTAGTTCTTAATTTTTAATTTTAATTTTAATTATAATAATTTATAATTATAATTTATAATTATAATTTATAATTTTCGTTTTTAGTTTTTAATTTTTAAATTTTAATTTTTAAATTTTAAATTTTAATTTTTTTTAATTTTAATTTTAATTTTAATTTTAAATTTTAAATTTTAAATTTAAATTTTAAATTTAAATTTTAAATTTTAAATTTTAAATTTTAAATTTTAAATTTTAAATTTTAAATTTTAAAGTTAATTATTATTAATATTAATTATTAATTATTAATTATTAATATTATTATTAATTATTAATTTTTATATATATAATATATTTTATATATTATATATTGTTTTATTTTATATTTTATATTTTATATTATATTTATATATTATATATTATGTATTATATAATATATATTTTATACTTATATTGATATTTTGTTATTTATTATTATTTTATTAGTTATTAGTTATTATTATTATTTATTATTTATTATTATTATTTATATATTATATATTTTTATCATTTTATTATTTTATTATCTTATCTTTTATATTTATTATCTTCACGTCCTTAAATTTAACTATTGTCATTGAAATAACTAAGTTGCAAGAGTTTTAAAGATTTCCTGCCATAAGTAAGTGGAACAGGACCTTCCATCCCCAGCATAAGAATGAAGTTTGTCAAGGAACCGGAATAAAAAAAAAAAAAACTTATAATACAGTATACAACAAAAGTTTCTACCAACATGGATTACAATGATGAAGCATAGATTCTATATCTAAATAAAAATCTAAATCAGTTTCCTATTCCTAGCTTCATATTTTAATCTGTAACTTTTAATGTTATTTTTTTATTTTTCATTTATTATTATATATTTTTAGTTTTATATATTTATTTTATATTTATATTTCATTTTCTATCATTTAATTTTATACAAAACATATATTATTATTTATATATTTTATCTTATATATTATTTTATTTTATATTTTATATTTTATATTTTATATTTTATATTTTATATTTATATTTTATTTTCTATAATTTTAATTTTAATTATTTTAAATGATTGATTATTGATTATTGATTATTACTATATTTTTTAATTTTTAATTTTTAATTTTTAATTTTTAATTTTAATTTTTAATTTTTAATTTTTAATTTTAATTTAATTTTTTTTAATTTAATTTTATTTGTTATTTGTTATTTGTTATTTGTTTTTGTTATTTGTATTGTATTGTTATTTGTTATATATATATTATATATTATATATTATATATTATATTATTATTTTTTATATTTTTATATATATTTTTATTTTTATTTATATTTATATTTATATTTATTTATATTATTTTTGTATTTTATATTTATATTTTATATTTTATATTTTATATTTTATATTTTATATTTTATATTTTAGGAAAGTTAAAGTATGAAATGAAAACAACTCTTCAGGTCCTTAAACTTAACCATTGTCTTTGAAATGACTAAGTTGAAAGAGGGAAAGATTAATGCCATATGATTAATGCCACAAGGAATGGAACTGCAAGCTTCTCGGTCGACAGCACAACCTTGAACGGAATGAATGAGCAGACTTCGTCAGTCTGTCCACGATAATCCAAATAACATCCTTGCCACTGGGCGTACGGGTAATCCAGAGACGAAGTCCATGGTGATATGCTTCCACTTCTATTCCAGAATAGGTAAAGGCTGGAGTAATCCTGCTGGTCTCTGGCGCTCCGCCTTGACTTGCTGGCACCAAGGCATTTGAAAACAAATATGGCAACCTATCTCTTCATCCCATACCACCAAACATACTCTCGCAGATCCTTGTACATTGGTAGACCCAAGATGAATAGAATACTGCGACTGGTGGACCTCCTGCATCACCTCCTCCCGTAAATCCTTGGGCACACAACTGCGTTCCGTGCCTCAGGGATCCATCGTCTGCAATGGTGAAGTCGTCTAGCAATCCTGCCTCTGCCTGGCCTCTGAGACATCGGAGTCCCTCATCAAGAAACTGGGCCTCCTTGATCTTCTCTATCAGTCCTGACTGTATCTGCATGTGCATCAGCTGACCTCCAACTCCCGAAAGAACAATCTCGATCCCCAGACTCTCAAGATCCTCCAAAAGATGTCGATCCATAGTGAGATACATAGCAACAGGATATCGACTGACAGCATCTGCTACCATATTCACCTTTCCAGGGTGGTACTGCAGATTGATGTCGAAATCCTTCATGAGTTCCAGCCATCTGCGTTGCCTCATATTCAGCTTCTTCTGAGTGAAAACATACTTCAGACTTTTGTGGTCCGTGAAGATGTCTACTCGCTCTCCATACAAGTAGTGCTTCTACAGTTTCAAGGCAAAAATGACTGCTGCAAGCTCCAAGTCATGTGTAGGATAATCTTCTCATGAGGCTTCAACTGTCTAGAAGCATAAGCAATGACCCTTTTGTTCTGCTTAAGCACACATCCCAAGCCCTTCTCTGAAACATCGTTGTAGATGACGAATCCTCCCGATCCCGATGGCAAAGCTAGAACTGGCACTGTAGTGAGCCTTCTCTTCAATTCTTCAAATGCTGACTGGCAGGCGTCGCTCCAGATGAACTCCTCGTCCTTCCACGTAAGCTTGGTCATCGGCTCTGCTATCCTAGCAAAATCCTTCACGAACTTCCTGTAGTATCCTGCTAGCCCCAGGAAAAAACGAATCTTAGCTACTGACTTGGGAGGTGCCCATGCTTCCACTGCCTCAATCTTCTTGGGATCCACAGAAATCCCCTCTCCAGTCACCATATGCCCCAAGAACTCTACTATGTCCAGGAAGAATTCGCACTTCGAGAGCTTCCCGTACAGCTTCTCCTTCTGTAAAATCTCCAACACGATCCGCAGGTGCTCCACATGCTCCTCCTCGTTTTCGAATATATCAGAATGTCGTCAATGAATACTACGACAAATTTGTCCAGATACTTGTGAAAAACCTTATTCATCAAGTTCATAAACACTACTGGGGCATTGGTGAGTCCGAACGGCATCACCAAGAGCTCATACTGGGCGTAACGGGTGTTGAAAGCTGTCTTCGGAATATCCTGCTCCCGAACCTTCATCTGATGATATTCAGACCGAAGCTCAATCTTGGAAAAGGCCTTCTCCCTACTCAGCTGATCAACATCTCATCAATCTGCGGCAACGGATATCTATTCTTGATGGTGATGTTATTGAGTACACGATAATCGATACACATCCTCACCGTCCCATCCTTCATAGGCGCGAAGAGTACCGGTGCTCCCCCAGGGTGAAGCACTGGACCGAATAAAACCCTTGCCTTCCAACTCATCAATCTGGGCCTTCAGCTCTGCAGTTTTCTTCGGGTTGATCTTGTAGCAATGCTGGGACTTCGGCGCTGATCCGGGCACTAGGTCGATGCGGAACTCCACATCTCGATCTGGCGGCAATCCTGGCAACTCCTCGGAGAAAACGTTGAGAAACTCTGCAATCAGCGGATGCGGCAACTCCTGGGCTTCTGCAACTACTCCGAAGTAGACTTCCTCTGGCCTCTCTGCGATCCGTCTTCTGACCTCGAACGACGGAACTCCAAGCGGGCTGAAAGTGACCTTCCCCTCATGGTAGTCTATTACGGCAAATTGCTCGCTCATCCAGTCGATGTCGAGGACTACATCGAATTTGGGCAATGGCATCACTAGAAGTCGAGCCCTAAGCTCCCGTCCAGCTATAGTGATAGGGCAATCCACCATCTCACTAACTGGCACTACCCCTCCTCCTGTCATAATCTGACAGTTCTCCTAGTAGGCTTGGGTGTGAAGCCATGTCTATGCTGAAACTCAGATGATACAAAGCTATGTGTGGCTCCAGAATCAAACAATGCAATAGCAGGAAATTAATATATGATAACAGAACCTGTGATAACATCTGGAGCTGCCTCCTCCTCCTCAACTGCGGTCATGACGTAAGCACGTCTCCGCTGTGGTCCTCCCCTCTGCTGCTGTTGGTGATGTGCAAACCTCTGCTGCTGAGGTGGTAGAGCTCCTCCTCTCTGGGGTGCAGCAGGCAGTGCTCTGGGTGGTGCAGGTGGTGGTCCTCCAGCTCCTCGGGGTCCTCCCGCTAGTCTGGCTGTGGCCTGCTGACAGTCTCTTATCTGGTGTGCATCTGACCCGCAGAATAGGCAAAGTTCGAGCCTCTTACGACAGACCTCTACGTGGTGTCCTGGCGATGACAGTATGTACAAGTGACCCCCTGCTGCCTCTGATGCTGAACTGCTGGAACTCTGGCAGGACGGTGCTGAACTGCTGCATGTTGGGCTGGCCTCATCTGAGTCTGCATCTGCACCCTCTTCGCCGGTACCTGATAACTGCTGCTACCGATGTCCCTATCCCTCTTGGGCCTCGGGTCCATCTCCTTCTCAACTGCCTGAGCGATCTTGAGGATGCTCGAGTAAGTAGTCGCCTGGCTAATAGCTACTGCGTGTCGCAGCTCTCTGGTCAGGCCCTTCTTGAATCTCCAGGCCCTCTCCTCCGGCGTGTCGACTAGGTTCTCTGCGAACCTGCTGAGTCGGGTAAACTCTGAAGTATACTCCGCCACTGACATCGTCCCCTGCTGCAAGGCCACGAACTGCATCCGAAGCTCGTCTCTCTCGATGTCTGGGAAAAACTTCTCCTTGAACAGAGTTTTGAAATCTGTCCAAAGAACCTGCTGTGCTGTCAACTGGGGCTCCTCGCGGTACCAAGCTCTGGCAAGGTCGAACAGTCGCATGCTCGCCACCTCCACCTTTAAGTCATCAGGGATTCTCGCCATATGATTAATGCCACAAGGAATTGGAACAGACCTTCCCTCCACATTCGCAACAAAAGAATAAAACTTGTAAAGTTGTAAAGGAACCAGAATAATGAAAAAGAAGTTTATAATGTAGTTTTGTACCTCAAACAAAATCCGTATTAACATAAGTTTTGGAAACATGTTATCTATATTTTCTATACCCAAACTAAAAACAATGTTTCTATACCAAAAAAAAAACATATTACCATGATGAAACATAGATTTTATATCCAATACAAAATCTAAATCAGTTTCCTATTCCTACCTTCATATTTTAATCTGTAACTTTTAATTGTTAATTTTTTATTACATATATATTTATTGTTTTATATATTTTATATTTTATATTTTATATTTTATATTTTATATTTTATATTTTATATTTTATTTTCTTTCTTTTAATTTTTATTCATTTATTTTTTATTTTTCATCTTTAAATTTTAAATTTTAAACTTCCTTCCACTTTCACAGCAAAAGAATGAAGTTTGTTAAGGAACTAGAATAATGAAAAATAAGCTTATAACGTAGTTTTGTACCTCAAACAAAATCGGTAGTAACATAAGTTTTGTATTTAACAAGGAAGCATGTTATATATATTTTCTATACCCAAACGAAAAACAATGTTTCACTACCCAAAAAAAAACATATTACCATGATAAAGCATATATTCTATATCCAATATAAAATCAAAATCAGTTTCCTACTCCTAGCTTCATATATTAATCTGTAACTTTTAATGTTAATCTTTTTTTCATTTATTATTATATATATTTTTATTGTTTTATATATTTATATTTTATATATTATATTTTATATATTATATATTATGTTTTATATTTTGCATTTTGCATTTTTTATATATTTGTATTTAGTATTTAGTATTTAATATTTAGTATTTAGTATTTAGTATTTTGTATTTTGAATTTTGAATTTTGAATTTTGTATTTTGAATATTGTATTTTTTTTTAACTTTTTTTATAATTTATAATTTATAACATACAATTTATTATAATTTATAGTTTATAATTAATGATTTATAATTTATAATTTATAATTATTATAATTATAATTTATACTTTATAATTTTTAAATTTAAATTTAAAATTATTTTTTAACATTCAATTTTACTTTTTAAATTTTAGTTTTTAATTTTTAGTTTTTAATTTTCAGTTTTGAGTTTTTAATTTTCAGTTTTGAGTTTTAATTAATAATTACTTTTTAATTTTTAACTTTTAATTTTTAGTTTTTAATTTTGTATTTTTGTATTCCTGTCCTTTCTCTTTCTTTCTGTTGCACTTACTTGTAAAGGTTTCGGCATTTTGCGCCTTCATATGAATAAAATTGGAGAGTTTTACCGTTAACATATAATAATAATAATAATAATAATAATAATAATAATAATAATAATGGCGAATTCTGTAGGAGGCGACTTAGGGTTTGGCAGCGGCAAAGTTTGGGATCCCGGAGCGACCAGAGATGGCTGGGACGGGGACTTGACGGAAACGGGCTTCCTTGAGGCCGCGGGTGGCTAGACTACAGTCCACCGGAGGCGGAGGAGTCAGCCTGCACAAGGAAGGGCAAATCATCAGATTGGAAGAGATGGAGGGCTAAGTCTGCGACAAAGAGAGGAGGGCGTTAGGGAGAGGGCGATAGGTGAACGACGAGGCTGGAACACCCGGAGGGAGAGAGGACCACAAATCGGACTGGAGGCGTCAAGACGACGAGGCAAACACAGGCTAAAAATACCAATGTCGGTATAGGGCGTGAGGCTAGCTCTGGATACATGACTAACATCAGACGTGGGGAGGCTATGGCATCGGGTCAGGGAGAGACGGGGCATGACGGCGGTGGGATGAATAAAAGGGGAGGAGCGATGAGTAAATCATGGGCGGAGGTGTGCCAATCGGACGCGAACCAAAGTGGTGAAGGTATGACATACGTCGCACAAAGCAAGGCGAAGGGGGTCTACGTGCATCCTTCACCTCGGAGGAGATACAAGAGGCTACATCATACTGGTAAAACACCATAGTGCTCTACGTCATTGAGAATCGGCCTTTCTATGGGCAGATCAAAGTATATGCTAGCCGGGTATGGAGGCCAAAGTGAACTATGAAATTCTTCGCACATGAGGAAGGTTTCTATTGTGTGAAATTTGGTATGCGGGAGGACATAGAGAGAATATTACAGGACGGGCCATGGACATTCGACGGGAGGCTCATAATTTTGAAAGAATGGCAAGTTGGGATTCGGTGCGAACGCGAAGTGCTCCACATTATTCCAGTTTGTATACGCTTTCCGTCGTTATCTATCCAATACTGGACGAACTCGATGCTGATAAAGCTGGCAAGCATGGTGGGTATTCCCATCAAAGCGGATGATGCGACACAGATGCGCTCTCGTCTCCTCTATGCGCGGATATTCGTGGAAATTACGGCTGGACAAAACCTACCAATACAAATTGCGTACGAAGTGCCATCGGGCGAGATATACCACCAAGTGGTAAAGTACGAATGGGTCTTGTTGACATGTAGCCACTGTAAGTGCTAAGGCCACACGACGCAAAAATGTATGGAAGCTGGAAAGGACCTGATCATACAGGGGGGTAATTCTACGGAGAAGGAGGCGGATGTAATGTCCCGCTCCGCACGAGGCATTTGGTTGGCTTATTGGATGCGATCAGAATGTTGGACCGAGACTTGGATTGAAAATAAAGAGAATTGAGACTGATGCAGTCTCTCTTAGCTGGCTAGACGGAATGGGTATTGGAATATGGCTCGCTGGTGGAGCTACACTTAGTGGGAGTATGTGCAATCGGAACAAGAAGACCCTTATACAAGTGAGTGGAACTGTCCTCCCTCCTCTTTACTCCTCCATGCTTTAATAAAATGGAGTATTGAATTTGCTAATAATATGTCCCTAATGCCCCATACCTTGGATGCTGAATAATTGTGATACTTTAGTTGCTAAATCGATAGAGATGCTTATGCTAGAAATCGTTGAATGAACAACACATGAACATTGAACTGCTGAATGAATCACACTTGAACTGCTATGTGACTTGATGCCTGAGAATGAAATGCTAACGCCCCCTTGAAATGAATTGATAACGTCCCTTCTATTAATATCTCTGAAGCAATAAAATACTTGAGTAATGAGATGCTGCGTGAATGATACATGAAAAGTGAACTGGCTATGCTATTGACATAAAGAACTGAATGAAACACTAGAATTATGTACCTTCTGCGTAACTATTGCCGTTGTCTATTTTCTTATAAGCAATGAAGTGAATGATATTGTCCCTATAAGATGAATAAGATGCTACATGTCCCTTGGGAATTGAATGATGTGATATTGTGCAAAGAATGAATTGATATGAAGGTATGATGGGGCTTGCCGGCTTGGGATCGCTGAGATCACCAAGTGAAATGATGGTAATGTTGGAAATGAATAAGTCGTTGAACATGACAATGATGAGGTGAGATAATACATTGCGGCCTTTACTTATTTTAATATTTACCATGCGACGTCTTCTGTTTATAAAGGACATAATGTATGGAACATTGTAGTCAATTATACCAGTGAGTTGTAAGCCAAGTCGATATCGAGTTGTAATCCAATGTATCAAAGTATCAAATGTAAGCTTTATGGCTCTTGTTCAGTTGGATGTCAATGTAAAGTGAGATGTGTTGTAAGCATTGTATTACAATACCAGTTTTGTACTCTACTTCAATTATCAATAAAGAGAATACATTTCTTACATATCTCTGTGCGACTTCAAGTTATCTGCTTATTTTTACTGCTATGAATCGGTAATGTATTCTATTCGATAACAAAGAATGTCTTCATTAACCTCAATTTGTCTGCTTTTGTCACTGCGATGTGTTCCTATTTGAATATTATCAATTATGTACCGTCTTTGCCTTGTACAAGTGCAATACCAGACTTGTACGGTATCACGCCCAAACGAGGATGAATGATTCGACGTGAACCAAAGCGAGGACGAACGATTCTCCGAATAAGGGCATGACAAATTGTTATCAAAGCACGGCTTTACGTCCTTGGACTTTTCTTTGATTCGTTTCAAATCAAAGTTGCATCGACGATTAAACAAAGTTGCTTCCACGATCACTCAACGTTGCTTCCGTGATTAAATCAAAGATTGCTTCCACGATTATGTTGTTATTGTTTCTGTAATCTTTCAAGTTGTTCGTGTCTGAAAGTCTTTTGACCCTCTTAGCTGCTCACTGTATGTTCCATACAATAAGTCTAAATACATTGTGATGCCCCTGAATGGAATTTGATTGTTGTTGGTTTGGACATTAATGACCCAAGAATGACTCGATGCCATAATATGCTTTAATGTGAATGATGTTCGAAATGTGGGAATAAAGAAAGTTGTCATGTATGCTGTAACATGTTGAGAATTGCGTGTGATGTTGGAATGAGAATAGTGAATAAAACAATTGATGGATGAGTTCGACAGAATTGATGAGTTGACTCACATGTGTTGGCTAGTGCTTTCAGACCCTAAGAATGTTTGCTCGTGATTTGAGACCCTGAGATGTTGGCTTTATATTGTGATCATTTAGATCACGAATGTCCGGAATTGACTTGAGTTGGTATTGTTTGGGGATGGCTTCATTTCTGAGTGGTATATTACCTCTACCACTTCATAATGAGATGTATCGTGACCCTTTCCATCGGATATCAATGAGTCTACCTGTGAGTGTTGGGTAGTGCCAAGACTTAGCTGGGAGTCATGCCTTGTTGCTAGTTGACTCGAGTGTCCCTTGACGGTAATGTTATGCTGGGTAGCAAGATTTTAGAAATGTAACATGTGCCTTGGTTAGAAATTTTATAGTCGGGTAATGACTCAGACTGGTCGGATAGTGATCATACTGTGGGTAAGGAATGCTGTGGCTTAGAACATTGAATGTTGACTTTGATTGGTTGGATGCAAGTCATGTAGCTATTATAAGTTGGTTGCTAAGTTAAAAGTTTTAGAAATATTGTCGGTGACCCAAAGGAATATTGAAAACCTGTGCTATGACCCTAACGTGCGATAGATGCTAATCCATCTTGACCACCAAAGGAGAGAATCATAAGTACGGGAATGTGCTTGACGGAGTGGATAGTCGTTGCATGTGTACATGATGTGGAAGAAATTAAATTGTACTAGAAAAGTAACAAGTAGTGACCCTGAATATTTGTGCGGCGTAGAGAATGGTTAATTGATGCATGAATGTGTTGGATAGTGTCGGTAGATGGTGTAACGATATAGATGACCGTTGGTTGGGATATAAATTGCTGGCTTATGACTTAGTGGTATGACTTTGTCATACAGATCGAATAATATGATTCCATAGTTTTGTTGAGACTATCAGAATCGATGACCCTTGAATAGTTGGCCTTGGCTTTGTAGAAGCATGGAATTTCAGGACCAGAAATCCTATGCGCCAGACACAACATGCGCCAGAGCTCGGACAGAGTACTTCACAGCAAAAACATCGAATATAGACATCGAAAATGGACTTTTTATTACATATAAAAGTCTATTACATGTCTAAGAAAAGATTATACAAAGGAGAATTTCTACAAAGAAAAGATACTAAGTCTACAGCCAGCAGCCATCATGCGCCCTCAAATAGGCGCAGCGATCACCATGCGCCCCCAGTCAGGCGCATCCCACCATGCGCCCTCAGCAAGGCGCATCCTTTTCAGCAGCTCAGTTATGTGCATCCCTTCAGCAGCCCAGTTATGTGCCACTCTTCCAGCCAGGATCACCGTCGTCTAAATGCTTCGACTAATGAAGCATTTATTGAGCAGAACGAGGGTGACAATCAACCCTCTAGCCGAGGAAGAGAAAAGAACCACAAGCCAACCTGTGGCCATGGGAGGCTTCAAAAGAGCCTCCAAAGGTCAAGGAAGACCGTGATCGAAACCGCGGCTAAAGGAGCAGCTTTCAACACAACCAGAATGGGCTACACCCATTTTGAAGAAAGAAAAAGCCACCAAAGCTGCAGTACCGCCATTCCGATCTACGACTCTTCCTGCACAACGAAGACGAGGCTCGAGCATCCCTATCTTTGGATGCAACAGTCACCTTCCGTCTGCCTCGGAAGCCCTCGACTCCGACTTTTGGATGTAACAGTCACCTTCAAGTGCATCAATGAAGACATTGCGTCGCATCTTCACCCTCGGGAGCATCTCATCAACAGAATGCATCCGAGTAAACGAATTCATGTCGGAAGGACGTGAGAGAACGAGAAGCAAACTCTCTCCATGCCACTATTTATAGGTCGGGCAAATCAAACCCATGCGCCAAGTGGATGGCTCTCCGAATTTTGTGCAATGAATTTGCATTAAATGGATGAACCAGACGCTTCGAATTCAGCTAAGTCAAGACAGCTATTTAAAGCACTCAAAGATCGTAACAGTCGCACCATTAAAGACGTGTCACGAAGCAGATGTGCCGGCCAGACCGCACATCACACAGACGCGTCTTTCAACATCAAGCGCATCACACAGATGCGCCCTTCAGTACCAAGCACATCATAGGGATGCGCCCCCATGCGTCCCCATACGCCTAGTGGAACACCAACCGACGCGCCCACTCAGCTGTCCATCGAATGTCACAAACATTAAATGCTGAACTGACAGAGTTGGCAGCACGCCTCCCGAAGTCTGAACAGTTCAGAAGACGAAGCATCGCCAACATCAGCATCATCATTACTTTCCTCCGACGGCTACTGCCACGTGGCCACCCAACTGCTTGCATGCGCCTCTGCAGCCATGCTCCCAAATCTGCATGCGCCTCAAAAGCCATACGTCTCAGACTTTTTACTGATCCCTAAAGACAGGAGAAAAGTCACCATTAAAGCTCTGCATGCGCCTCAAAAGCCATGCGCCTCAGACTGCTCTCTGATCCCGAAAAACAGGAGTTAAGTCACTTCTGAAGCCTCGCATGCGCCTCGAAAGCCATGCGCCCCGAATGGTTCGTGACTCCTAAATGTTACGAGCCAAAGCCTCCTCATGCGCCAAATCCTAGGCGCATCCTACCAGATCATTCCCCACCAAATCAGAGATCTCCGAGCCATGGGTCGATGACACGTGTCCTTTGACTCGACTCACCTAAGATCTCAGCAACAGAAAGATCTTCTCCTCTGCTACATGCCGGTCCACAACAGCAGTATGATCAACCCCTCGATCAGGGCGCATCGTTCACGCGCCTCCATCAGCAATCAACACGTAGCGTCCCTGCGTACAGGCGCATCCTACATGCGCGTATGAGCAGCCAGCCTGCAAAGCTATAAATAGAGGGATCATTTCCTTCTTTCGAACGGACACACCTATCTACCTACACACGGACAGACCACACAACCACCAGAGAGGCAGATACAGACACTCAACGTCTTTCTCCTCTCAGCAAACTCCAGCACCCAGAGCAATCCAAGCCTTCAGAGAACCAGTAACCGTCGTCAGATCGTCAACGGAGTCAACGCATTACCACTCACTCCATCGGCACAAGGGACCCAGATAAACAAAAGTGTACTCCTAGGACTACGTTTAAGTCCTATATTGTAACACTGTCACGTCCCACTTTCCGGATGGAAGGGTGACGTCATAACACATCCCCAGGCTACGCACCGAAATTTGCGATTGTCGTCCGTAATCATCAGCAGAATGGAAAATACAAGAATATTCTCATGGCATTAAAATATAGTGTAGCTATATTACAGGGAACTTTTCCAACAATACTATTACAGGCGATTACAGAGGTAAATTTGTAAAATACTATGGTACTGCTGGTCATAACTGTAGGTAGTCCAGACAGTTACTCCTCGTTGTAGAGCGGCGATACTTCGGCGGAGGCGTCTTCTTCTCCTTCACCTAGTGAACAAATACTAGGTCGTTTAGAAAACGACGAGCAAGTCCTCAGCCAAGAACGGTGAAAGTTAATCAAAATAATGAATATGTAGTTTTAAAAAAATCAAACAAGGTATGCCAAGTTGCACTGCTATATATATATATATATAAATATATATATATCTGCTTTAGTAAAACATGAATGAAATCAACGTCCTACTCCATGAATAATAAGATTTTCGAGCTTCCCTTGAGCTTTTAATAGGAATTGCTTCCCTTGAGCAATTAAGGACACTGCCCACTCATAATGGGCAGCGTTGTCTCTGGAGTAAGATTTGAAATTTAATGAGATGCAGTTTTGAGAACAATACTCCGAATAATCCTATAAATATTTCCCGTGAACAATCCCGTTAACCTGGGATCAGGTTGTGATTTTCGAGCCTCCCTTGGGCTAAAAAGACATCTATTGATGTTACTGTCAAATAGATGAAATTGATTCACGAGCCTCCCTTGGGCTAGTACACCCTAGTCGCAACTAGATGTACTGATTCACGAGATTCACGAAATACTCATCAGCTTTTGTTATTTATGTTACAGGATGTTTAGGGATATTCAGTTGTTCTTCCCTCCCAGATGTTCTCTTAGATGAGAAAATTTCTAAAAATCTCCGAAAGTCGAAAATTTGTCTATCTCCTAAATTTCTCAAAAATTTCGGCAGAGTCTTCTTTGTATTTAGGAATCCCGAAAATTTACAAAAGACCTACATATATATGACAAAAAGAGAAATATGGGCTCGTCGACCCCTTCGGTGGAACAACTCTCAACACCGGAACCACGCAAGTAATAATTGGGCTCGCCGACCCCTTCGGTGGAGCAACTCTCAACACCGAAACCACGCAAGTAATAGAAGAACAGAAGGAACTTGAGACTTCTACTTGAGCAAGCAATAAATACCCTTCCTTTAGCAATTAGTCGGGCCGCGGCTTGCTAATTGGATTGCAATTTATCAAAGTAAAGCTAATGTCTATCCAATTATACTAGTAATTATGCGAAGACTTTATAACATATATCTATATATGTGTATATGTATATATATACATTATGTAGACAAGATAAGGAAAATTAAATCAAAACTCTTTCATAGCCAATGTTTATCCAACTATACTAGTAAATATGCAAGACTTTATAACATATATCTATATATGTATATGTTTATATATATTATGTAGATAGAATAAGGAAAATTAAATCAAAACACTTTCATAGAAATAAGTGCATGAAGCAGGAAAAGGAAAAATAAACGAGAATTATTTCTAACTATGGACACACACAAGATTGAATAAATATTTAGTGAGTAGAGAAACGTAGGATCCTTGTACTTTTACCTCCCCGGCGTGCGGTCCAGTTGTTCAGTTCCAATGTTTATGACAGACTTACCATTGGAGAGTCCCATGTTCATGTATGTTTATGTGTTCATGGAAATTCAAGTCCAAATAATTCAATCCATAATCAGTTCCCGTGATATGTCACAAACACTAGTTCCAGTGCCAATTTTAATTTCCTTGCCTATGTCTACCAAAATTGAACATTTACTAGAAATTAGAATTGCAACATTTTAATATATCTCGAATTGAGTTAAAATTTTATCAAAATTTCAGGATTTAATTAAACCAAAATTAAGGATATTTCCTTAACTTATATTCCAAGCTATAATATAAAATTTCAGATTTTCAGAAGATTAATCTATACAACTTCAACTTTCTGATATTACCCAAAAAAAAAAAAATCATGAAACTAAAATTTCAGAATTTAATATGATTTAAAATGATTTATATTAACCTAGATGGAAAAAGATTAGAGAAGGAGAAGGAGAAGAGGACTTGCCTTGGGTTGGGAATGACCTAGACTTCTCCTCAATTCCTAGTTCAAAACCAATAATAATAACAATTTTTATTAGTAATTCTAGGTTTAAAGTGAGAAGGAAAAGAGATTGGGGAAGAAAAATGAAGGGATTTACCAAGGTTTCTTGGAGATGGGAGTGGAGGAGGAAGAGGAAAGGAGATGGAGGAAGGGGGTTGGCCGGAGGGGCGGCCGGCGGCGGCAGCGGCGGGCGGCGGGCGTCTGATGGCGGCGGCGGGCGTCTGGCGGCGGCGCCGGGCGGCGCTCCGGCCGGCAGCAACAGCAGCAGTAGTGGTGGTGAGTGGTGGGGTGGGTTGTGGTGTGTATTTGTTTGTAAAGAGGGAGAGAGGGGTTATTATAGAGGGGAGGGTGCTGGTGAGGTTTGGGGGTGTGTGTGGTTTTGTTTTTTTTTTTCTCTTTCTTGCTTTTGGTGTATGTGTGAGTTTATATAAGGGGGAAAGGTTCTGGTGGTGTAGGAAAGGGGGTTAAGTGAATAGCTAGTGGTGGGGTTGTGGTGTTATATAGGGAGAGAGGGAGGGTGAGGTGTCCCCCCCATTAAATACATGGGGACACCTCTCCTTCTCCATTCTTCTTCATTTATGATATATATATATTTTTTTTGAAACAAAATAATAATAATAATAATAATAATAATAATAATAATAGTATAAGAGTATTACAAATACTGTTCTGTTTGTATTAAAATTTGCAATAAAAGAATTTTAATGACAAACAAGCTGGCGACTCTGCTGGGGATGTAAACTTTTACTCTCTATTAAAAATAAAGAATATAAAGTTTTTTGTGGTGTGTTCATTTTTGCTGTCATGAACTTGATGATTTGTGTGGACCTATTATCTTCTGCGCACCTTGGTTTTTAGGTACAGATAATAAGATTGAGAGAACCCTCATGTTTGCTCAGAGGTGATGTGGACATGGCAAATATGGGATTCAAGTGGTGGAATCTTCCTACTCAGAGGTGTTATGGACGTAGTAGAAATGATCCTGGGGGATACGCGGAACTACTCAGAGGTAATGTGGACGTGGAAGTTCTGCGATCAATGTAAGACAATGCAAGGGTTGTCTGTACGGGATGTTTACTCAGAGGTAATGTGGACGTGGTAAACATGGTGGGTAGCGTAGTCTTATGGGATATAAGATTCCGCTTTGTAGGGTGTAGGGGGACAACTCAGAGGTGATGTGGACGTGGTTGTCCTTCTACTGGAGGATGCTACGGAACAGCTGGGTTCCGGAAGCGTATGATTTTGTTAAAGGGAATTGTCTGTGAGTCCTGATGATTGGGTCCACAGATCCCCGGGTGGAAGCACATGTCTGAGAGATGTCAAGAGTAGTACTTCTTTAGGAACTTGCCGTTGATGGACATCATGAACAAGTCCCCATTGGATTTGGCGAGGCGGTAAGCACCGTTTGAGTATACTGTCTCTATGATGAAAGGTCCTTCCCATTTGGGCTCGAACTTTCCTGGTGTCTTGTGAGTCAACACCATCGGCCTCCTGACTGCCAGAACCAGGTCGCCAACTTGGAAAGTCCTCTGCTTGACCTTCTTGTTGAAAGCCTGTGATATACGGGCTTGGTAGAGTTCGATGCGTTGTTGAGCTAGGAGACGCTTTTCGTCAAGTGCCTCCAGTTCTCGCAGCCGACGACGTTGATTGTCCTCTTCTGTGAGTTGGTTTGTGATTGCTACGCGGAGTGAGGGTATCTGGATCTCGAGAGGCAGTACCGCTTCGCTTCCGTAAACCAAGAACAATGGTGTGTTGCCTGTCGGGGTCCGTACCGTTGTACGGTAGGCCCAAAGGCATTCGCCGAGCTTTTCGTCCCAGTCGCGTTTGTTAGATGACACGACCTTTTTGAGTAGCCTGACGATAGTTTTGTTGAACGCCTCAGCCAATCCGTTTGCTGCCGGATTGTAGGCGGTTGATACCACGTTTTGAATGCGATTCTTGTCACAGAATCTGCTGAAAACATGGCTAATGAACTGAGGACCATTGTCGTGGATGATCCTCCGGGGTACTCCGAAATGGTAGATCACGTGGTGCTTGATGAAACTAATCACCCTGGAGCTTTTTACTTCTGCCAGCGGAACTGCTTCTGCCCATTTGGAGAAGTAGTCGGTAATTGCTAGGATGAAGCGGTGCCCTCTCGATGAAGGAGGGGTGATCGGTCCCACAATGTCCATGCCCCAAGCTTCGAAGGGCCAGGAGGCGACTGTAGGATGGAGTGGTTCTGACGGTGTATGAATGAAGTCTGCGTGAAGCTGGCATGCATGGCACTTCTTAGCATATTCGACAGCATCAGCGGCCATGGTTGGCCAGTAGTAGCCCATGCGTCGCAGTCGGTCCTGCAACTTAGGACCAGGTTGATGGGCCCCGCAGGTTCCATCGTGAGCTTCTCGAAGGGCTTCGACTGCTTGTTCGTTGGACAAACATCGAAGGAGAAGTCCATCGTAGGAGCGTCGGTACAACATTTTAGTAGCCGTATCGTAGTAGAATCGAAGAGAGCGCCTCCTGACTGAGACGACTTCTTTCGGGTCCTCTGGAAGAATTTTGTAGACAGCGAAGTCGATGAATGGGAATCTCCAGTCTCGGACGTTAACACCAGCACTCGTTGACATGGCATGGGCCACTTGTGAGCACATGTTATTTTTAGGGCAGACCAGGTCTCGACCCACTACCGTGACGTAGTGTTGAGTTCCAAGGGGTGCCGCTAATGAGGCTACGAGGCCGGCCAGAGCATCAGCCTCTAGATTTTGTAGACGAGGTACGTGTTCGACGAAGAACCCGGTGAAGGTTGAAATGATGTTCAATGCAACTTCATGGTAGAGGATCAGATCTTCATAGCGAACCTCGTATTGCCCTCTGATCTGGTTTACGACGAGTTTTGAGTCGCTGTAGGCTTCCAGATGATTCACCCCCAGCTGTTGCGCCAGCTGGAGTCCCATAATGAGCGCGTTGTACTCAGCAACATTGTTGGAGCACGGCTTTGAAAGGGAGTAAGCACGCTGGATGACCAGCTGATCGGGAGAGACTAATACCACCCCCACTCCAGCGATGATTTGGCCTTTGGGGCCTGTTCTTGAAGCGCCATCGAAAAACATCCGCCAGACGGAGCCTTCTTCGGTGACGTTTAATTCTTGGACCTCATCCGGGATGTCTTCATAGAGTCTTGAGGACTCTGGGATGGGGTGTGCAGCTAAAAAGTCGGCCAGAGCTTGACCCTTAACAGCTTTTTGCGGAACGAACACCATGTTGTATGGTGTTAGCAAGATCGCCCATGTGGCTAGCCAGGAGTTCAATGATCCTGGCTTCGTCATGAGGACCCTGAGTGGATTGACTCGGGAAACGACATGAATTGTCTGCCCCGAGACATAATGTCGAGTCTTTTGGATGGCAAATACCAAAGCTAAGCACTCCTTTTCAATGGGGTTATACCGGTGTTCAGTCCCGATCAGAGTTCGACTGAGGTAGTAGATTGCTTGCTCATAGCCTGTGTCGCTGTTCTGAGCTAGCAGGGCTCCGAGGGAATAATCCATGGCACGGACGTAGAGGAGGAATGGTTTGCCGGCGACTGGTGCCACTAGGACTGGCGGGCTTGTCAAGTAAGCTTTGATGTCATCGAAAGCTTTTTGGCATTCCTCTGTCCAGACGTAAGAGACTCCTTTCTTCATGAGCTGGGTGAAGGGTCGACATTTGCCGGAAAGGTTTGCTATGAACCTCCAGATGTATGCCAGACGCCCCTGTAGGCCTCGAAGTTCTTGAAGATTCTTCGGAGGGTCCATATCAAGGATGGCTTTGATCTTCTCGGGATCGACATGAATGCCTTTCGCCGTGATGATGAAGCCCAAGAACTTTCCGCTAGAAACCCCTAGGAAGGATTTAGCGGGGTTCATCTTGAGTTGATGCGCCCGTGTAAGATCGAAGACTGTCTTGAGGTCTTGCAGGTGATCTCCTTTGAGACAGCTCTTGACTGCGATATCGTCAACATAGCATTCGACTGTCTTGCGAAGGTGTTGACAGAAAATGGTGCTCATAGCCCGTTGGTATGTCGCACCAGCGTTCTTCAAGCCGAAGGGCATCACTGTGTAGCAGAAAATGTCCTTTGGAGTCCTGAATGACGTGTGTTTTGCGTCATCAGGGAACATCTTGATCTGGTTGTAGCCCGAATACCCGTCCATGAAAGACATGCGCTCGAAGCCATATGTGTTGTCGATCATCACGTCGGTGATTGGAAGCGGGAATTCGTCTTTTGGGCAAGCAGAGTTGAGGTCCCTGAAGTCGATACAGACTCGTATCTTCCCATTCTTCTTGGTGACGGGGACGACGTTGGCTACCCAATCTGGGTGTTGCTCTTCACGGATGAAGCCGCTGGTCAAGAGTTTGTCTACCTCCTGATCGATGACGTTCATGATGTCCGGACGGAAGCGCCGCTGTTGTTGTTTGATAGGCTTAGCATCAGGTAAGATGTTCAGCCTATGCATCGCGATCTGGGGATCAAGTCCCGGCATATCTTCGTAGCTCCAGGCGAAGACGTCGATATAATCTTTAGCCAGCTGGATTAAAGATTCTCGGTCTTGTCCGTTTAGGCTTTTGCTGATGAAGATGGGTTTGGAAGAAGATCCATCCCCAAGGTCGATCTGCTCGACTTCGTCTTCGGTGGGAGGTTCACGCAATTCAAAACGAGACTCCCATTGTTGTCCTAGGCGTTGAGCCCAGGGTTCCTCTTTGAAGAATTCCGACGCTTGGTCTTCGCCTTCTTCTTCTTGAGATTGTGCAGACGTCATGTTGGATGACAGCACTCTCTTGAAGACTGAGCAGTTCAGAAGATGAAGCGT
The DNA here is from genome assembly GCA_029216955.1 of Iris pallida. NCBI lineage: Eukaryota > Viridiplantae > Streptophyta > Magnoliopsida > Asparagales > Iridaceae > Iris > Iris pallida. The sequence goes on along the minus strand of JANAVB010041816.1, from coordinate 13,672,769 downwards.
CGCCAACATCAGCATCATCATTACTTTCCTCCGACGGCTACTGCCACGTGGCCACCCAACTGCTTGCATGTGCCTCTGCAGCCATGCGCCCAAATCTGCATGCGCCTCAAAAGCCATGCGTCTCAGACTTTTTACTGATCCCTAAAGACAGAAGGAAAGTCACCATTAAAGCTCTGCATGCGCCTCAAAAGCCATGCGCCTCAGACTGCTCTCTGATCCCGAAAGACAGGAGTTAAGTCACTTCTGAAGCCTCGCATGCGCCTCGAAAGCCATGCGCCCTGAATGGTTCGTGACTCCTAAAGGTTACGAGCCAAAGCCTCCTCATGCGCCAAATCCTAGGCACATCCTACCAGATCATTCCCCACCAAATCAGAGATCTTCGAGCCGTGGGTCGATGACACGTGTCCTTTGACTCGACTCACCCAAGATCTCAGCAACAGAAAGATCTTCTCCTCTGCTACGTGCCGGTCCATAATAGCAGTATGAAGAATTCAACCCCTCGATCAGGGCGCATCGTTCACGCGCCTCCATCAGCAATCAACACGTGGCGTCTCCGCGTACAGGCGCATCCTACATGCGCGCATGAGCAGCCAGCATGCAAAGCTATAAATAGAGGGATCATTTTCTTCTTCCGAACGGACACACCTATCTACCTACACACGGATAGACCACACAACCACCAGAGAGGCAGATACAGACACTCAACATCTTCCTCCTCTCAGCAAGCTCCAGCACCCAGAGCAATCCAAGCCTTCAGAGAACCGGTAACCGTCGTCAGATCGTCAACGGAGTCAACACAGTACCACTCACTCCATCGGCACAAGGGACCCAGATAAACAAAAGTGTACTCCTAGGACTACGTCTAAGTCCTATATTGTAACACTGTTCTGTTTGTATTGAAATTCGCAATAAAAGAATTTTAATGGCAAACAGGCTTATGGGTCCGTGTGGGTACAAAGGAATTGGAATAGAAATTGAATCATTAGAAAATTTACTTGATGGATTATTAGAACGATGAGAATCGTATGTCGGGTCAGGATTTGACCGTAATGTTGCTAGATCGATCTTAGTCGATCGTTGGGTAAGTCTAGAATGAGCCTCTGTGGGAATTATTTTCTTGAGAAAGACCCTAAATAGATAGACTTGACCCTAGCAACCATGGACTGTATAACCAATTGTCGACATAGTCGACAATGACTATTAGATGTTCAGATTGAGTTGATACCCATAGGTTTGGGTAGAGTGCCTCGTATTGTCGGTTGCTTGTTGGCCCTAAGAATAAGAGAACTAGTTTGTTCTCTAGTAGCCGTACACTCTAGGGGAGTCACCTGAATGATTAGGTTTAGCGGTCGGTATAGCTAACCTTAGAGACTTGACCGAATAATAGGGTGACCGTTGGCGACCCATAGGATGACCGATTGGTATTGAACGAGAGATGGTGGTAATTGTCACGACCCGTACCCGCTTTTCGGATACGAGACGTATCCAAGCCAGCCTATACCGCTGAGTCGACGGTAGAACGCTGTCAAGCCCGCAATAAATAAATGCTCAAAACAAACTTATTGCTCATTCACAGTTCTAATAGATTACAACATTTACAAGAATTATATTCAAAGAAAATACAATATTCTTACATATTTGAAATGACTACAACATAGCTATCTAATCTCTAGGTTTGGCCTACAAATACACCCGAATCTCCCAATGCTAAAGAAGCCACGACTAACCTAAAAAAATATTGGTTTTCAGTCAGGAATGGAACAAGCACACAAACCGACGGCAATGTGATAACACAATAGAATTCACAAGTCAAGAAAATAACACATGTGAAATGAAACTAGAAAGTAACTGATATCATGGCATGTCCAGAAAGAAAGTAGATAACACTACCACATGATGTATCCACTAAACGAGCATATAAATGGGGTGACATGGCAATCAAGAAAAACAAATAAAAGACCAATATCTATGTCTTTTGAAATATCAGTTTCGACATGTGAACGGCTAGGGGATAAATTCGGCACCCCGCACGTGAATTGTGCGACTACTATTGGACAAGAATAGACGTTTTGGGATATTTCTGGGTAGTCCACATGTCTACTAAAATATTTTCCCGCCCAGTTAGTATAAGCCCCTAATATTTTAATTAGTTTAAATTAAGGATTTTTAGTTACAAATGACATTTTCAGCCTTAAAATAATTTATTATAATTAATAGGAATTTTCTAGAATTTTTAATTAATTTTTAAATAGTTTTTAAAACCTAAAATATCATTCTGTAATTTATTAAATTGTCTTAATAACAATTTGCAATTATTTTAAATATTTTAAAGACAGTTTGTAAATTTTGTTTTGTCTATGAAATTATATTTGCACAGAACAACAACGGGAGGGGGGGTAATTGCAAATAGGATTTGCATTTTGAATGGCGGTGGGATTATGTGCAATTATTGAAACGGGGGAAGGGGGTTTCTGGAAAATTAGCTGACCACCGCCTTCAATTTCGTCGTCATCTCCGACCGACCTCGCCGAAACCCTAACCCTAAACCCTAAACGAAATCCTAATCTAAACCCAAATTCTTGCCTATAAATAAGCCACCATTCGAACCCCTAACTCTATTCCTCACCCCGACGACCACAGCCACCGCCCTAGTCCATCTTTTCCGTCGAACTCGTCGGAACCTTAGATCTGCTGTCACCGTCGTTCCAGCCATCGTCGTAGCCGCGCACCACCGCCATCTTGTTTGCCACGATGAGACGAACTCAGCGCCACTTTTCTCCGTCGACCCCGACACCTCCACCGCCGTACAGTAGCCTCGATAGCCCGTTCAACCGGACACGTACGTGTCATTTCGTCTCTCGTGTCGCTCTGTGTCTCGTGTTTGCATCACTGGACTCGCCTAAGCACGAGGAGTTCGCTAGTGTGCCCGAACACGGCAAATTCGTGTCGTGCTAGCCACGGACACAAGACGTGTATCGAATCTAGATTGCTCATGTCCCTAACTGTCCGAACACGAATACGTAATTAATGGGTTTAGTTGTTAACGGGTTTGGGCTTAATGCTGTTGGGTTGATTTATGTTTTTGTAGAACCTAATCTTGACAGCAAGCTCGAGCTGACCCAATGGTCAATCGAGTGGAGCTCAGCCGCCCCTCTTATTGAGGCCAGGGTTCGAACCCCATGGCTGAGTTTTGTTATTTTTTTGGATTTTATTTATTTAGTATATATATATATATAGATTATAATATATATATTTTATATATATATATATATAATAATATATGTATATGTTTTTATATATATGTATACATGTATATGTATATGTATTTTATATTATATATATACTGTTATATATTATATATATACTGTTATATAGTATTTATATATATATTTTTATATTAAGTATTTTCTATAGATATATATATTTATATTTGTTATATATATATTATATATATATATATATATATATATATATATATATATATAATTATATAAAATATATATATATATATATTATATATATAGATATATATATATATATATATATATAATATAATAGATATTATATTATATATATATATATTATATAATATATATATATATAATATATATATATATATATATATAATATATTATATATATATATTTATATTAAATATATATATATATATATATTATATATATATATATATATGCCTTTTGAATATATACATACTTGTGCTTTATGTATACAAATATAGTTATGCTATATTTACATGTTATTTTATTGTCAATAAATATTATTGATATTTATATTTTACTGCATTAAAATATTTATTTTATTTAATTACTTACGTATTTAAAATTAATATTTTTGTAAAATGTGAATTATGGCCATTTGAGTCCAGACCTAGCATGAATTCTGGACTTAAATGAGCCTAAATACATTCAAAGCCTGTACGAGTAATATTGGACTTGATTCATGGCTTTGGATCCCGTATCTGGACTCCGGTTCAATTTCGTATACATGGATAAAATATTAAATAATTAATTATTTATTTTCTAGAAATTGTAATTGCTATTTGAATTTTTATATATAATTTAATCGCTGTAAAAATCTAGGAAAAATTGTATTTAAATAATATGTTATTTTATCTAATTTAATATAATTTTTCTAGGATTTAATTAGTACTTTTGACATTTTATAAAATAGGAAAACATAACTCATTTTTAGGGTACTAATGTTTACTCTTTTTTTAATAAATATCTATAAGGGTTTATAAATTCTAGAAAAATTATTATAAATTTCTATAATTAACAAGGATCATTTTGGTACTTTATTTTATATATATTTAAGCCTTTTGACAATCTTAATAATTATTAGAACACAATGTACAGTCTGATTTATTTATTGAATAATTACGACTTGCGAAGTTATGTGTGATTTTGGGATATTTTGGTGTTGGACCTTACCCTACCTTAGTATAGAGACCCTAATAAGCTGTTTTAGGTACTGTGTCGCCTCACATTGGTCTCCTATGCTAAAGTCAGCACTTGGCTATGTGTCCAGTCAGAAAGTTGTGTCACACCACTAGTGTCCTGGTATTTAGCTTAGTATAAAAACTAAGTTTATATATCAAATTTTACAGTGATGGGACACCGGATATCTATCGCTTCATATTCACATCCTTGCTTTGCACGAGTCAAGTACCTCTACGAACTTTATTTACTGCATGTGATAATGACTGTGAATGAATCGTATTAAAATATTGTTTCTTAAAAACTGCAAGTCATAACTTCACCTATTTTATATTGCTCCTAGTATCTTTCACATGTCTTAAGCTACCCTTGTATCTCTCACATGTTAAAACTTGGGTTATGGGAAAACTGATAGTTGAGTATGTGATCATGCCCCTTCTCCCGTACGTATGTACCGAACAAGGTCGCATTTTATATGCATACCTTATCGTAGGCCTTTATCCTGCATTTCTGTACGGATGTACACCCATGCTTGTACACTTTTATGTATGTACATTTTATTTACATGTGCCACAGTATATTGTACACCTATTGACGATCACGTGCCTGCTCCAGTTTTAAATATTACATGTACATCTGTCGCCATGACAAATGTATCCTTGCCATGATAGATTATGATATGTCATGATTTTATTTTATTACATCTCTGTTTCATGCGCCGTATATTTAGTTTGTAGAATCAGTACTTGCTCCCGTCCTGACAGGATAACGTTGTAGGTATACTTACCGAAGAGGAGTCGCTATGTGATTCCTATTATGGGATCGCCATCGAGGATCAGGCTTTACCTTACGAGGATGTACCTACGGGGAAACTCGTCTAGTTTGTTTAGTTGCTCGGGACTTTTGAGAGCAGACATGTTTTAGACTATGTATTTTGTTACTGGACCTGTATCCAGTTTTACATTTTGGCTACGTATTCGGAACATATTCATATACTAGATGATTTTATGTTTGTGATGTTTTAACTCAATATGACAAATAGAACTGTTAGCACACTTGATCTTATATTGTTTGTTTTTAGAACAGCTTACTACGCTTTATCTCAAGCGTAGGCTGGACATGACTCGGCCCAGCCCAACAATTTGGGAAGCGGATCGTGACATATTTTAGTGGTGGCCCATGCAGGTCAAGACTAAGTTGTTTTGGTTACGTCATTGTACCAAGCATGCATGTAATTAGGAACTTAAGATAACTAGATAACACTAGGAATAACATTTAGAACACCTAGAGGATTACTAGGATTGTAACATAGGAAACTCATCACAACATAGGATCGTTATTACAAATTAGACTTTCTTGTTTGTTTGTGATTGTTTACTTAAAAGAATTCTTATAACTCCTTTTATTTTTCTATTTAGATGGTGCTCACACGCTCATCCCAGTATGCCATACCTGAAAATGGCGTACTTCCTATCCAGCCGGTCGACCAGTTGACCGAAGCACCTCCACCTCCACTTACCATACACCCCCACTCCACAAATCTACCAACCCATATGCCTCCACCACCTTCCACCTCACAGATCCAGCAGGACCCGATACTCCCACCACCACCTATTGTTATACCTACCCAGGCTTCTGTCACTCTCCATGGGAACCAGCTGCTCACTCTGATCTAGGGGTTCCTAACGACCCATCAGGAGCAGACCACCTTACTTCGCCAGAGCATGGAACGTTCTGAGGAGCGTACCATATTCCCACCATTGGTAGAGCCACGACCGAGAGCGGGGAATATCAAGTACTTCATGAGCTTGAACCCCAAGGAGTTCATGGGGACTGAGGGCATCATAGTCGCAGATGACTGGCTAGACTCAGTAGAGAGGAAGCTCCTTGGAGCTAGGTTGCCGGGTGACCTTCAGGTCAAGGCAGTAAGATTTTTACTGACAGACTTAGCAGGAGTCTAGTTCAGGAATGAGCTACTATTCGCGAGAGGGGGGAGCCACATGGGGTCAGTTTAAGATCTAGTTCAAGAAGAAATTCTTCTCGACTACCGCTAGAGTAGCCATGGGGCTACAATTCCAGAACATCCAACAGGGGAACCATTCTGTTGACGAGTACGCGGCAGAGTTTAGTCGTTTGAGTCGTTTCGCTCCTAGCCTGGTTGCAGACCCCGAGGAGATGACGCGTAGATTTTGCCATGGTCTAGTCCTAGACATTGGCATCCTCCTAGTGGCGAACGGGACGACTGACTACTACCAGAGCCTAGAGTTGACCCGGGGGATAGAGGAGCGTCTTCTGTCTTGCAAGAGGTCGGCTTCCGTGCACCATGAGGGACCTTTCAAACGCCGGGCTTTCCAGTCGAGAGCACCGGTGCCACACCAGCAGACATACCGTCCTCCCATACCACATCACCCAACCCTACTAGCCGCGAGAGAACTATCCATTCCTGCTTGATACCTTAGAGGTTAGTCTTAATAGTAGACTTAGTCATTGTTTTAGTTGCTTGCTATGTTAAAATATTTGTAGAATCTTCTATCCTTGTGAATTTCGAGGACAAAATTTTTTAAGACGGAAAGATTTGTAAGCCCCTAATATTTTAATTAGTTTAAATTAAGGATTTTTAGTTACAAATGATATTTGTAGCCTTAAAATAATTTATTGTAATTATTAAGAATTTTCTAGAATTTTTAATTAATTTTTAAATGGTTTTTAAACCTAAAATATCATTTTATAATTTATTAAATTATCTTAATAGCAATTTGTAATTATTTTAAATATTTTAAAGACAGTTTTTAAATTTGTTTTGTCTATGCAAATTATATTTGCACAGAACAACAGCGGGGGGGGGGGGGGGGGGTAATTGCAAATAGGATTTGCATTTTGAATGGCGATGGGATTATGTGCAATTATTGAAACTTAGGGGGGTTTTCTGGAAAATTAGCTGACCACCGCCTTCGATTTTGTCGTCATCTCCGATCGACCTCGCCGAAACCCTAACCGAAACCCTAATCTAAACCCAAATTCTTGCCTATAAATAATCCCCCATTCGAACCCCTAACTCTATTCCTCTCCTCGACGACCACAGCCACCGCCCTAGCCCATCTTTTCCGTCGAACTCGTCGGAACCCTAGATCTGCTGTCACCATCATTCCAGCCATCGCCGTAGCCGCGGACCACCGCCATCTTATTCGCCACGACAAGATGAACTCAGCACCACTTTTCTCCGTTGACCCCGATGCCTCCACCGCAGTGCAGTAGCCTCGATAGCCCGCTCGACCGGACACGTACGTGTCATTTTGTCTCTCGTGTCGCTCTGTGTCTCGTGTTTGCATCACTGGACTCACCTAAGCACGAGGAGTTCGCTAGTGTGCTCGGACACGACAAATTCGTGTCGTGCGTGTCGTGCTAGCCATGGACACAGGACGCGTATCGAACCTAGCTTGCTCGTGTCCCTAACTGTTCGGACACGAATACGTAATTAATGGGTTTAGTTGTTAACGGGTTTGGGCTTAATGTTGTTGGGTTGATTTATGTTTTTGTGGAACCCAATCCTAACAGCAAGTTCGAGCTGACCCAATGTTAGCCGAGTGGAGCTCATCGTTGCCCCTTTTACTGAGGCCAGCGTTCGAACCCCCCTGGCAGAGTTTTGTTATTTTTTTGGGTTTTTATTTATTTTATGTATATATATGTATATATATATATATATATATATTATTATATATATATATTATATATATATATATATATATATATATATATATATATATGTATATATATAAATGTATATATGTATATATGTATATGTATATGTATTATATATTATATATATACTGTTATATACAGTATATATATATATATATATATATATATATATATATATATATATATATATATATATATATATATATTTTTTTTTTTTTTAATAAAACTCTATTTTATTCAGAATTATCCAAAAAGAGTACAAAAAACTTAAGCGATTACATTTCATGCAAAAAACTAGGAAGAGTCTTCGTGTGTCTGCATCTCTGAAGAACTTTTTGAATCTGTCTCCTAATCTCCAAAAAGATTTGATCAGCATTGAATTTGTATGATTCATATCTCCACTTATTCCTGTTTTTCCATAGAACCCAACAAGTAGCTCCTACAACAATTTCCCGAAGGTGCTTCATCGGTCTTCTCCACCATTTGATCATTCTGCTTATGAGATCTCCTCTGGAATGAATATGAAAGTGTTGCTGTAGTTGCTTCCATACCATAGATGCTAGCTCTCCTTCGTGAAAGAGATGTTGAATAGTTTCCTGCTGCGGTTGATCACAACAGTGACATGTAGAAGCTAGACTATAGCCGAGATTTTGAATGCTATCATCAGTAGGTAACCAATCGTGAAGAATTCTCCAACCCAATACCGACCATTTTATTGGTATGCAAGAATTCCAGATATGGGTAAAATTTTGATTTTGAATGTTTGTGATTCTTGTGTGTCTCCATGCTGATGATAACGAGAACTCACCTGTTCGAGAAGGCCCCCATCTCCAAACAGGAGGATTAACCTGCTGAGGCTCGATTAAGTGATTGGAAATTTGTCTCCCATGTAAAATTCTCTTCCAAATCATCGAAGCATTAGAGTTGGGTTGCACATCATCCATAGCAGTATACTTACAGTATTTGATTCTAAAGAACTTCATCCAGGCCATCTTGCGTCTTCAATTTCCACCATAATTTAGTAGAGAAAGAGTTAATAACTTCCTCTAAGCTTCTGAGGCCTAATCCCATCTCATTGTACGGACGAGCCATCTTCGCCCAGCTAAGCCAAGAGTGTTTGTAGACTCCCTCCTTCGACCCCCAAAAGAATTTTGAAAACATCACTTCGAGTTGAGAAATAACATCCTTTGGAGGACTACAAGCTGCTAGCGTATACATAGGTATAGACGTTAACACAGATTTTAATAAAACCAACTTGCCCCCATACGATAATAGTCGTTGCTGCCAACCTTCAATTCTGTTCCTGACTTTAGCAATAAGTTCTTCGAACATACTCACATTCTTCTTACCCGACATCAGGGGACACCCCAAATAAGAAAATGGAGGAGTAGCAGAAACAAAGCCAGTAATCTCTCGCAGTTCATTAGCTCTGTCTGGCTGGAAAGATTTATGCACAAAAATGGAAGACTTTTGAGCATTGATTAATTGACCAGAGGCTGCTTCGTACCTTTGCAAGATAGCACGTAAAGCACGGATGGAAGAGACGTCTCCAGCCGAGAATATCAATACGTCGTCCGCGTAAGCGAGGTGCGTCACCGCTGGACAACCACTAGGCGAATAGTAGTGATTAAAGGATGGGAGATCCAATAATTTTTTGAGATTGCGGGAAAGAGCTTCAGCAGCAATTATAAACAAGGATGGAGAGATGGGATCTCCTTGACGAACTCCTCTGAACCCATGGAAGAAACCCGATGATTCGCCATTGATTAAAGTGGAGTACCATACATTACTCAGAAGCCTATACATCATATTGATCCAGTTTTCATTAAAACCAAACTTCCTCATAACCTTCATCAAGAAGCTCCAATTGACACGGTCATAAGCCTTGGCCATGTCTAATTTAATTGCAACATTGCCCCATATATTCTTAATTTTCATCATACTCATCATTTCCTGAGCAAGAATCACATTATCAATAATTTCACGGCCTTTAACGAACCCACTCTGCTCAGGGGATATAATTTTAGGAAGAAGAGTGGCCAACCGAGTCGCTAAGAGCTTGGAAATTATCTTGTTCATCACAGTACATAGACTAATAGGCCGATAATCCGACCAAGTCTTTGGAGTTCTGTTTTTCGGGATTAAACAAGAGATGTACTGGAAATAGCTTGAGGAAGAGAGAAACCAGCCATAAAAAGCTTCACTGCATCCAGGATATCATCAGCAATAATATGCCAAGCCTTTGTGAAGAATTTAGCAGTGAACCTGTCCGGGCCCCCCCGCACTTCTTGAGTCAATCCCCTTGACAATATTAGCGAGCTCCTCCATCGTAGGGTCATCTGTGATGAAGATATTATCCTCTTCAGTAATCAGTTGGGGTATGCACTCTAAAAGCTCACCATCCTCCACAATCTCAGAAGCCATGAATTGAGCTGCAAAATACTCATTTGCCGAAGCTTGGATGTCCTTCAACTCAGTTAGGGAGGTCCCATCATCCATGATCGAATGAATTCTTAACTTTCTTAGCTTGGTATTGACGTATTCATGGAAATATGCGGTATTACGATCTCCTTCTAAATCCCATCGTAAGCGAGCTTTTTGTTTCCAATACGAGTCTTCAATGGATAGACGTTGTTTTAATGTAGCTCGCGCAAAGTGAAGCTGAGACCGAGTGGAATCTGATTTGCATTGCTCGAACTTAATCTCTGCGGCGAGCACATCATCCTCTGCCTTCTTAACCTGTTGAAAAATATCACCGTAAGTAGTGTGACTCCAAATAGAAAGTGCTTTTCGACAAGCAGTCAATCTTTCAGCCACCCGAACTAAGGCGTTGACATGGGAAACAGAACTCCAAGCTTTCTCCACCACCGAGCAGAAATCCTCATGATTAGTCCAGAATTCCAAAATCTAAAAGATTTTCGAACTCTAGCATTAGCAGACTTGAATGTGATAAGTAAAAGGGTGTGATCTGACTCGTTCCTATTCAAGTGATCTTCCATAGTTAACGGAAGCATAGATAACCAAGCATTATCTAATAACATCCGATCCAGGCGAGACCCCTGTCTGTCCCCATCAGATTTCATCCATGTGTAGGTGCTGCCTGTGAAGGGAAGTTCAGTTAATCCTGTTGACATGAGGAAATTATGAAAATCATTCATTGCCTGATTGCTCGGAGCGAGACCACCCGTCTTCTCTTCTGTGTGCAGAACAACATTGAAATCACCCCCAACTGCCCAGGGGAGAGTAGAGGAGGAATGCACGCCTTGAAGCCTTTCCCACATCTCCATACGACCTTCCTTAGTGTTGTCCCCATGCACAATGGAAATGAGGGTGTCAGTTGGCAGGAAAACGTTAGAAAAGTGAATAATAAGCGCTTGATCAAACGAGTCCCACAACTGCATGTTAGTTCCTTCTCTAGTAAAAATCCATATATTGCCTCTCTCATTGGATATGCCATTCGAGCAGCCCAGTTTCAGTTGAAATAAAGTAAGCTGAGTTTTCGAAACCTTAGGTTCAATGATGGCGATCAGATGAACTTTGTTAACCCTTGCAAGCATTTTGATCCTCTTAAGAGTCATTTTGTTAGCTATTCCCCTTACGTTCCAAATCAGAAATTTAAACATTTTGATTTGGTCGATAGGAGGAGGAGCTAGCGAGAACTGACCGCAGGACCCTATCCGAAGGGGGGACGGGTCTTTTTTCTTGCGGTTGGACTGAGATGGCTGGGGGATCGTCGTCTCTTGTCCTTTGTCATTGACACACTCGGCCAGAGTACGTGCGTCTTCCTCCTCGGCTACATCTGGCCAAGTTTTCCCAGTGATTTCTCCTTCTTCTTGCTCCGCAGTCTCTTCATCGTGGTTCTCACTAATATCATCCATGTGAGATGGGATCTCTGTTGGATTATTAGGGGAATTAATGCCGTCATTACTCTGCAATGGTTCAGGAATAATGTGGGATTTGGTGATTGGATGTTGCCTTCAATATCTGGGGCTGAGTGTCTTGCTGAGTATGGCGTTTGGCCTCTTGATGGGGGGATACTAACTGCTGCTGACTTGGCAGTGCTTGAATGGCCGGAGGAATTATTGCATTGGTGGGTTGAACGGAGTTCGAGGGAGTTCCCAAGCTATTGATAGCACGAGAACTGGATGAGGGGCCCACATTCAGAGTTCCTGGCACGGCGTCCTGTTCTTCCCGGATAAGAATTTTGGTCACCGGAGGATGAGAATCCTTCTGCGTGTCCAGTTCCTTCCCCTTGTCTTTAGCCTTGTTTTTGCACGAGTCTGTACTATGCCCCCTGATGCCGACAAGAAGAGCAATAAAGAGGAACAGATTCATAATCAATATGTTGCCAAAAGCTCCTGTTGCGTGGCAGGTTAATGCGAATCTTGTGTTGTAAGGTTTTTTGATGCATCTACTTCGATAAAAACCCTAGCAAGACTAGGGCGCGACAGATCTGCAGTGGCTTTATCAATCTTCAATGGGTTGCCAATAGCTCATGAAATTGCAAAAAGAGCGTCTTTTGCATATAAATGATGTGGGAGATTCGGAAGACTGATCCATACCGGAGTTATAGGAGATTCCTGATGCGGAGAGAAATCTGGTTCCCATTTAAAAACCCTCATGGGGGCTCTAGCTATATACCACGTCTCCTTTGAGCGAAGACGTAAGAAGTCGGATTCGCATGAAGGGCGGATTAGAATGTGCTTCGAGTCGATCAGGCCGACATTCATCGATCCATCAAAGACGAACTCCGCAATTGCCTTACGAATTTTATCTATTGAGGGACGAAAATGGGAGAACTTCCCTACCAACGCAAAGCGTAGTGGAGAAGCTAACGCAGATTCTTCTTCCTCTGAGAAAGAGATTGAAGGGGCTCCATTGAAGGAGGAAATCGTTCGAGGAGGGATGAGGGGGGTGGACGAAGAAGTCTTACCCCCCACCACTTCTGCAAACGATCGAGAGGCCATTGGAACCGAAGGGCTAGAAGCAAGCACAGGGGCGGCGTCGCCACCCAGGTGGTGTGGCGACCCCGAGTGTAACGCCCCAGTCCCAAAATACGTAGGACTAGGTACGTATCCATGCCAGCTGTATTTATACGAAGTATACTCCAATATATGGAAGCCTCGTATAAATACATAAGCTGTAAAATGCAGTAAAACCACAACTAATCTCATCCACACAGAATAAATGAATAAAAGATCATATAATGAGAATAAATTTGTCTTAATACAATATGTTGGGCGGAGACAAATCCACTACCAACAAAATAAGGAAAAGTACATAGAAAATGAAATGAGTGACGAGCGAAGCGAAGACGATCCAAATGCAATCATCCTCGAGAAATAGCAATGAACACGGCTAGAGCTAAAGCACCTGCGAAAGACAATAGCACACACCTGGCAAGACAACCAGGTCCTCAGAGGGACGTAACAAGACAAATAATAGCATGCCATATAAACTGAATAAATATTGCTCAAATAAATAAGTAAATCGAACTATAACATATTCCAATACGCACCTACTGAACGAGCGTACCATCCCCCCAACCAAACAAGGACAAGAGATGGTAAACTAATTCACGGCGACGTATCTTTCCATGCTAAGAATTCGATATGGTATCCGGACCCCAACAAGGTTCAATACCTTCTCATCGAAGTAGTAAGTCACACCTACAACCAAACAAGGACAAGATGTGACGAACTAATCCGCGACAAGTTATTGTTCCAAGTCATGGTCAGATACAAGTACCCAAACCAAAAGTACTCGTACCTAACGGATAGGGTAGCCTACCATTCTAAGTGGTATGTTGTTAAGAACAATCCTTCCTACGCATGGGCCCTGGCTAAATAGGATCGGCATAGTCCCCTCTTGGGCACCAGAGGCCCCAGCAGGAAGAGCATGTGTCATCAACCCCGTATCTCCAGCGGAGAGTCCGGGTCACAAGGGAAGTGCATCGAAGCCCATACGCTAAGGAATTGTCCTCCCCGCCCAATGCCTATTATGTTGTATCCACAACATTAACCTCTATAACCGCTAAGTCAAACTAGCATGCAACCTCTATTAGCGGTTATTCCTATCGCACGGCTTGTACGTACTGGTGGCCAGCCAATCACGCACTTCCGTGTTCTACATGCGACACACAACTTCGTGTTACAACGTGTCAAGGCCAATGAATGCAACACACAAGGTGGTCCCTTAAATCTAGGTTTTATTTGTAAGAAAAATAATACACAGCAGAAAATATAAATGAACAGTTATGCCATGTATCATAGTTTATTTTGCATAAAGAAAAATAAGTAATGCATGAAATATGAGCTACAATAATTAATCAGCTAATGGCAAGGTGTCTTGCCTGGTAGAGCGCCTGGTGTGCTGCGATAATCAATGTGGCACGATCTGTAACTTTGGTGTAACAACTATACAAGAGGACCTCTGCTGGCGGTACGGATGGTTCCATTGGGTCCAGAAGGGTTGATTTAGTTAAGGTGGACATAAGGTGGTACGAATTTGGTGACAGGATGGGTATAGGAGGATCGGTTACGGACAGGAAAGAAATCAAGGAATAATGGATAAAATAAATACATGATTTTGGAAAACTATTTATAATACTGAATACTAGTTTAAATCTAAATAATTATTGAAAAATACCTAAACTCAAGAAAATCGTTTTCGACAGAAACGCCATGTTTGTAGAGATAAGATATTGATAGGAATATATTAGTTAAAATTACTTTAAGTTTGACAAGGGAATTTTATAGATAGAGAAAAATAATTTAGAAAAGTATATGAAAATATTAGGAAACCGATTTATCATTTGAAAACAAATACTTGAAAGGACTCGAAACGTATTGTATAATAAGAAATTTCAGAAGAAACTGAAATCTAGAAAATTCTGCCAAATAATAATTTGTAGATTAAAATATATATAAGTAATCAAATAACATATTTTTCATAAATATGAAGATTAGGGTTATATAATCTCCCAAAAATTAAAATAACATTACTACAATTAGTAATACAAATTTTGTTACCAGATATTATAAAAACTAAAGATACGATAAATAATGCCTACTATTATTAAAAATAACAACTAAACAAAATAACAATTAATATCAGAAAAAAAGAAAAAAAATATAATAATACAAAGTATATTAATAATAATAATAATAATAATAATAATAATAATAATAATAATAATAATAATAAGAAGTAGAAGAAAAAAAAAATAACACAACAGTAAAGAAAACTAAACAGAGTTGAACAAACAAACACAAAACAAATCAAACAAAAAAAAAACACACAAAAAAACGAAATATCAAACAATAGGAAGCTACTGTTTCCCCATAGAAAAAGGAGGGGTCGGAGTGAGAGAGAGAGTGAGGGAGGTGGCGCGTCGGGCTCGTGGAGCGGCGAGACGGTGGCGGCCGTCCGATCGGTCGGCGCGCGCTCACGGTGGGGCGGCGCAGAGCCGGAGAAGGGCGGAGGATGGAGAAGCGCCGGTGGTTCGAGGTCGCGGGCGGAGCGGCTCAGGCGAGAGGGTGGCGGAGGAGAAAACTAGGGCACCGGCGGGCTGATGATGGTTTCGACGGGCGCGGGCGGAGGAAGGGTACGGCGGCGAGGGTTTCGGGCGGCTTAGCCGCGCGGCTGTTCCGGCGAGAGGGAGGCGCTGGAGGCTGAGAGCCGCGGGGTCGGCGGGGTTTTCAAGGCGGCGGACGGAGAGATGAGGACGCGGGGCGGCGCTGGTCGCTGGAGCGGCGGAGTCGCCGACGGACGCGCGGTGGGCGGAAGAGGTAAGGGTTTTGGCTGTTTGCTGGTTGTAAATTTTTGGGTTTTTGGTTTCTTTTCGGGCGCGGCCGGCATTGGCCGGGGGCTGTGGTGTTGGTGGTCTGTGGTGGTGGAGATCGTGGCCGGGTCGGGTGTCATCTGGTGGACGGGGTCGAGTGCCGGGTGTGATGGGCAGAGGTGGTCGGGGCTTGGGTCGGACTGTTGGTAGCGGTGGTTGAGGTGGGTGTGCTGATGGTGACGGTGGTGGCTGGTTGTCGGAGACGGGGAGACGGGTTGATGTTGGCCGGTGGTGATGGTGTTGTCGATGGTAATGGTGGTGGCTGGGAGTTGGTGGTGTCGGGGAGAAGCTGACCGACGGTGGCTGTGGTAGGGTTGACGGTGGTCGGGACCTACGTTGGTTTCGTAGTTGGTCGGGGTGATGGCAGTGGGTTGCCGAGGTGGAGGTCGGGATGACGGGATCCTAGATTAGGTTTTGATTACGTCGGGGTTTGTCCGACAAGAAAATTGTAATTGTAAAGATTGGAATAAGAATCTGGGCACGGACACGGACACGAGGCACTGCACTTGGTGGAAATTTTGTGGATGAAATAATGTGGAGGAGTACCTGCCTATATTTATAGGATGTGGGAATTCCCACTTGGGATAGGATTAGGATATTCAAACCCAATAATAGATAGTTCCAAATTAAATTTAAAGCAATCAAATCAAAATCAAATCCAATCTATATCTCAATCTAATTTCAAATTAAATACCTAATTTAAATCAAATTAAATTTATAGTATAAAATCCATGGGATAAATCAATTTCAAATATTTAACAATTAAAATAAATCCAATAAAATTTTAAATCAAGATTTTAATGATCCAATAATTTCAAAATATATTTTCTAAATTACTATTAATATAAATTTCGAAAATACACTATTTATTTGAAATAACTAATAAATAATTACTAAATATTTAAGTATGTACAAATAATGTTTATGAAAATATACCTTTCTAATATATCATTTTATAGGAAAATAATTGACTGTATAAATGAAAGATGAAAGGCTTTTCATAATTAAGATCATAAACTTGAAAATATTGGCTAGAAATAATTTTATCTATATTAAAAATAATAAAAATAATGTTTTTCAAAAATATGTACGTTCGTCCATATTCGCACTCGACGAGCAAGAAAAATAATTTCGTGCACGACGTACAATACGAGTACGCGACGTAAAATACGAAAATTTTAAATCGGTATCAAATTTAATATAAAAAAAATAGTAGAAAATTTAGGGGTTTTACATCCTACCCAACTTAAAAGAATTTCGTCCTCGAAATTAAGAATTTCGTAGGGGGTGAGAAGACACAAGGGGGTTTCGATGGGAAACAATTGATAACAAATCATGACGTAAGAATCACGATCTAGATCATAGAAAAATATAATACGGTATGGTCATGGGGACTGAATGAGGGTCACGATTAATAGAATGAAAAAGATTCACTTTAAATTAAGCGAGGGTCTTGATAGGGTTAAGTAGTTTGGGAATGAAAATATAGCAACTTTGAGTGAGAATGGTCATAGTCGATAGGGAGGCTAGAGGGAGTGCTAGTTATAATGCTTTCGTTCTTCGAAAATAGGTGAAGGCGAAAGCAATATAGAGTTCGAAGGAGGCGTTATCGAATACGAATTTGTGATTCAAAGACGATCGAATAATTTCAAAGGAATTGTCAAGGCAGTCGTGGATGGAACTCTAGAGGACAAGTTCAACTATGTCCCCATCCACGTAGAATAATAGGCAAGGCGAACCAAAGTGCACTTGGTTGATCAGACCATTATGCACCGGTTCTGATTAGACAACATGTTAGTGGGAGCTCTTCCAATAACATATGTCTTGAACAAGCTCGATAAAAGATAAGCTTGTAAAAACTAGGCTACGTTTAGCATCGTTAGTCAAGGTGGTAAAATCATAGGCACGAGAGTTTAAGATTGAAAGAAAGCAGAATGATTCTAAGTCATATCTTATGTTGGTCTTTATACAGTCGTCCTATAGTCTTCTTGGCCAAGTCTTTGGTTGGCTAGACGGGTTAGGTCCTCTAGATTCTAGGATCTAAATAAGCTTGCTAATATAGGTCACTAGGTCAAAGGGGTTGCTAGGTCATAAGGTACTCTACCCAACTTAAAGAATTAAACTAATGGTGTTTTGGGACAACTAACTAGTAGGGTCAATCTCTAGAAAGCACGAAGGAAGATAAGAATAGGGATGGAAGGAAGGAAGCAAGCAAGATGCAATTGATGAGTCAAACGGTAGATAAAATCAAGGAAGAGGTCAAGTATGTGGATGAGATCCTAAACTTCTAATCCTATACGCAGGCTTGCTTGGTACGGTAAAGTAACCAAACAATTTATCTTGACCTGCATGGGCCACCACAAAAACATGTAACGCCCCAGTCCCAAAATACGTAGGACTAGGTACGTATCCATGCCAGCTGTATTTATACGAAGTATACTCCAATATATGGAAGCCTCGTATAAATACATAAGCTGTAAAATGCAGTAAAACCACAACTAATCTCATCCACACAGAATAAATGAATAAAAGATCATATAATGAGAATAAATTTGTCTTAATACAATATGTTGGGCGGAGACAAATCCACTACCAACAAAATAAGGAAAAGTACATAGAAAATGAATGAATGACGAGCGAAGCGAAGACGATCCAAATGCAATCATCCTCGAGAAATAGCAATGAACACGGCTAGAGCTAAAGCACCTGCGAAAGACAATAGTACACACCTAGCAAGACAACCAGGTCCTCAGAGGGACGTAACAAGACAAATAATAGCATGCCATATAAACTGAATAAATATTGCTCAAATAAATAAGTAAATCGAACTATAACATGTTCCAATACGCACCTACTGAACGAGCGTACCATCCCCCCAACCAAACAAGGACAGGAGATGGTAAACTAATTCACGGCGACATATCTTTCCATGCTAAGAATTCGATATGGTATCCGGACCCCAACAAGGTTCAATACCTTCTCATCGAAGTAGTAAGTCACACCTACAACCAAACAAGGACAAGATGTGACGAACTAATCCGCGACAAGTTATTGTTCCAAGTCATGGTCAGATACAAGTACCCAAACCAAAAGTACTCGTACCTAACGGATAGGGTAGCCTACCATTCTAAGTGGTATGTTGTTAAGAACAATCCTTCCTACGCATGGGCCCTGGCTAAATAGGATCGGCATAGTCCCCTCTTGGGCACCAGAGGCCCCAGCAGGAAGAGCATGTGTTATCAACCCCGTATCTCCAGCGGAGAGTCCGGGTCACAAGGGAAGTGCATCGAAGCCCATACGCTAAGGAATTGTCCTCCCCGCCCAATGCCTATTATGTTGTATCCACAACATTAACCTCTATAACCGCTAAGTCAAACTAGCATGCAACCTCTATTAGCGGTTATTCCTATCGCACGGCTTGTACGTACTGGTGGCCAGCCAATCACGCACTTTCCGTGTTCTACATGCGACACACAACTTCGTGTTACAACGTGTCAAGGCCAATGAATGCAACACACAAGGTGGTCCCTTAAATTTAGGTTTTATTTGTAAGAAAAATAATACACAGCAGAAAATATAAATGAACAGTTATGCCATGTATCATAGTTTATTTTGCATAAAAAAAATAAGTAATGCATGAAATATGAGCTACAATAATTAATCAGCTAATGGCAAGGTGACTTGCCTGGTAGAGCGCCTGGTGTGCTGCGATAATCAATGTGGCACGATCTGCAACTTTGGTGTAACAACTACACAAGAGGACCTCTGCTGGCGGTACGGATGGTTCCATTGGGTCCAGAAGGGTTGATTTAGTTAAGGTGGACATAAGGTGGTACGAATTTGGTGACAGGATGGGTATAGGAGGATCGGTTACGGACAGGAGAGAAATCAAGGAATAATGGATAAAATAAATACATGATTTTGGAAAACTATTTATAATACTGAATACTAGTTTAAATCTAAATAATTATTGAAAAATACCTAAACTCAAGAAAATCGTTTTCGACAGAAACGCCATGTTTGTAGAGATAAGATTTTGATAGGAATATATTAGTTAAAATTACTTTAAGTTTGACAAGGGAATTTATAGATAGAGAAAAATAATTTAGAAAAGTATATGAAAATATTAGGAAACCGATTTATCATTTGAAAACAAATACTTGAAAGGACTCGAAACGTATTGTATAATAAGAAATTTCAGAAGAAACTGAAATCTAGAAAATTCTGCCAAATAATAATTTGTAGATTAAAATATATATAAGTAATCAAATAACATATTTTTTCATAAATATGAAGATTAGGGTTATATAATCTCCCAAAAATTAAAATAACATTACTACAATTAGTAATACAAATTTTGTTACCAGATATTATAAAAACTAAAGATACGATAAATAATGCCTACTATTATTAAAAATAACAACTAAACAAAATAACAATTAATATCAGAAAAAAAGAACAAAAATATAATAATACAAAGTATATTAATAATAATAATAATAATAATAATAATAATAATAATAAGAAGTAGAAGAAAAAAAAATAACACAACAGTAAAGAAAACTAAACAGAGTTGAACAAACAAACACAAAACAAATCAACCAAAAAAAAACACACAAAAAAAAACGAAATATCAAACAATAGGAAGCTACTGTTTCCCCATAGAAAAAGGAGGGGTCGGAGTGAGAGAGAGAGTGAGGGAGGTGGCGCGTCGGGCTCGTGGAGCGGCGAGACAGGTGGCGGCCGTTCCGATCGGTCGGCGCGCGCTCACGGTGGGGCGGCATAGAGCCGGAGAAGGGCGGAGGATGGAGAAGCGCCGGTGGTTCGAGGTCGCGGGCGGAGCGGCTCAGGCGAGAGGGTGGCGGAGGAGAAAACTAGGGCACCGACAGGCTGATGATGGTTTCGACGGGCGCGGGCGGAGGAAGGGTACGGCGGCGAGGGTTCGGGCGGCTTAGCGCGCGGCGTTCCGGCGAGAGGGAGGCGCTGGAGGCTGAGAGCCGCGGGGTCGGCGGGGTTTTCAGGCGGCGGACGGAGAGATGAGGACGCGGGGCGGCGCTGGTCGCTGGCGCGGCGGAGTCGCCGGCGGACGCGCGGTGGGCGGAAGAGGTAAGGGTTTTGGCGTTTGCTGGTTGTAAATTTTGGGTTTTTGGTTTCTTTTGGGCGGGCCGGCGTTGGCCGGGGGCGGTGGTGTTGGTGGTCTGTGGTGGTGGAGATCGTGGCCGGGTCGGGTGTCATCTGGTGGACGGGGTCGAGTGCCGGGTGTGATGGGCAGAGGTGGTCGGGGCTTGGGTCGGACTGTTGGTAGCGGTGGTTGAGGTGGGTGTGCTGATGGTGACGGTGGTGGCTGGTTGTCGGAGACGGGAGACGGGTGATGTTGGCCGGTGGTGATGGTGTTGTCGATGGTAATGGTGGTGGCTGGGAGTTGGTGGTGTCGGGGAGAAGCTGACCGACGGTGGCTGTGGTAGGGTGACGGTGGTCGGGACCTACGTTGGTTTCGTAGTTGGTCGGGGTGATGGCAGTGGGTTGCCGAGGTGGAGGTCGGGATGACGGGATCCTAGATTAGGTTTTGATTACGTCGGGGTTTGTCCGACAAGAAAATTGTAATTGTAAAGATTGGAATAAGAATCTGGGCACGGACACGGACACGAGGCACTGCACTTGGTGGAAATTTTGTGGATGAAATAATATGGAGGAGTACCTGCCTATATTTATAGGATGTGGGAATTCCCACTTGGGATAGGATTAGGATATTCAAACCCAATAATAGATAGTTCCAAATTAAATTTAAAGCAATCAAATCAAAATCAAATCCAATCTATATCTCAATCTAATTTCAAATTAATACCTAATTTAAATCAAATTAAATTATAGTATAAAATCCATGGGATAAATCAATTTCAAATATTTAACAATTAAAATAAATCCAAAAAATTTTAAATCAAGATTTTAATGATCCAATAATTTCAAAATATATTTCAAATTACTATTAATATAAATTTCGAAAATACACTATTTATTTGAAATAACTAATAAATAATTACTAAATATTAAGTATGTACAAATAATGTTTATGAAAATATACCTTTCTAATATATCTTTTATAGGAAAATAATTGACTGTATAAATGAAATGAAAGGCTTTTCATAATTAAGATCATAAACTTGAAATATTGGCTAGAAATAATTTTATCTATATTAAAAAAATAAAAATAATGTTTTTCAAAAATATGTACGTTCGTCCATATTCGCACTCGACGAGCAAGAAAAATAATTTCGTGCACGACGTACAATACGAGTACGCGACGTAAATACGAAAATTTTAAATCGGTATCAAATTTAATATAAAAAAAAATAGTAGAAAATTTAGGGGTTTTACACCGAGGGGGCACCCGACCTGGCCGTCAGGCCAAACCGAGGATATCAATGGGGAAGGGGCGCCCTAGGGTACTTATGTCCAGGATTTAATTAGTACTTTTGACATTTTATAAAAATAGGAAAACAGTACTCATTTTTAGGGTACTTATGTTTACTGATTTTTAATAAATATCTATAAGGGTTTATAATTCCAGAAAAATTAATATAAATTCTATAATTAACAAGGATCATTTTGGTACTTTATTTATGTATATTTAAGCATTTTGTCTATCTTAATAATTGTTGGAACACAATGTACAGTCTGATTTATTTATTGAATAATTACGACTTGCGAAGTTATGTGTGATTTGGAATATTTTGGTGTTGGACCTTACCCTACCTTAGTATAGAGACCCTAGAAAGTTGTTTTTTAGGTACTGTGTCGCCTCACATTAGTCTCCTATGCTAAAGTCAGCACTTGGCTAGGTGTCTGTCACGACCCGCACCCACTG
Organism: Iris pallida; assembly: GCA_029216955.1. Lineage (NCBI taxonomy): Eukaryota > Viridiplantae > Streptophyta > Magnoliopsida > Asparagales > Iridaceae > Iris > Iris pallida. The sequence continues at coordinate 13,649,905 of JANAVB010041816.1, read as the reverse complement.
TGAGGGTACGAGAACGTAACAACGCCCAGCCTACGCCGCAGTATCGGCGGTAGAACGCTGTCCTAGGTCACAACATCTAACAATATAAAGCTAAGCAGTTTATACTCCCGAGTGGGGGTGACATAGCAGAAGTAAACTCAATCACAACTAAGAAAGAAGAAAGCACGATATGATATAGAACTCATAAAAAATACAGATGATCAGACAGTCTAAGATAACATAAGTAAGATAAGACCTAACTAAGCTAGTCTAGGCAGTAGGGTAAAGTCGTCAGCTAGAGCTGTCCCGTAGAAGGTATCCACGCAGGCCTCCTCATCCTCTGTAATATTTTCAACAGGTCCAGTCAGGACAGGAGCGAGCATAATACATCTCAACAGTTCATAGCAGGTTAGAAAATATAATCATGCAGTAAAGTAAGATATAGATACTGAAGAAAAATGCAGTATGTAAACAGAAAGAGAGAGAGAGAGAGAGAGTAATAGAAATATCTACTATAAGTAAAGAGCTAACAGTGGCTAGTGAGTCAAGTATAATATAGACATGTAAATGGCATAGGATGATTCGATAAGACACTACGAATGATTCTGATGAGATACTATTGGGTATTATTCACATGTCTACTTCTAGTCCCCGTACCCCAATAAATACACAAGGATCCAACCAGGTTATGTTATGATTTATGTAACGGCCCCGAAGGGTGGTACATAGTAGTCCCATAAATGGGGATTCTGGAAAACCCAATAAATGGGATAAGGATTCAAGGAAAAACTCTGTGATCATAAGAGTATATGTCACAAGTGATCAAAGAACCAAAGAAGCATAGTGATACGCCATGTAAGTGAAACGCACAGAACATAGAGTACCCGATGCTCCTGAAGGGATAACATCTCAAGAAGGGATCCATATAGTACTAATCCGTGTGACCAACGTGACAGTATCAAGTAAAGTAATTTAATGCAGAAAATAATTCTAAGCAGGATATGAAATGATCAGAGAATGTACTACTGTATCTGAGTGTCGGATGAAATGTACTGTCCGAGGAGAGGTGTCTGGCTCCTAATCAGAACAGCACAGGTCACAACAAGTCTAAAATGATATAATGAAGTCCTACTATGCATTCTACATGATTCTAGGTCAATCTAGACCAAAGTCAACTATTGGTCAACTCTGGTCAACCTAGAAGTCAAACTGGTCAACTATGGTCAAACTAAGTCATACTAGTCTATACTAGTCTAACTAGTCTATTCTAGGTCTAACAAGGCATTCTAGGTTCTAACAAGACTACACAAGTCTAATCTAGGCTCTAAACTGACACACAGATACACCCATAGGCTAAGAGACTAGGCCATAGGCTATTAGACAATACCATGCCTAACCAACCTACAAATCACCTACACAAGTCAATATCTATATACAAATAATACACATATTACTATATTAATATAATCTATATAGGAATACATATTGACCTATTTATATAAGCTAATAGGAATACATAACATATAGGCTAACTATATGTATATATCACACATACAACCATATTTATATAATATATGATAGGACACACATTATATAATATATATAGGATATATTACATCTCACATATATATACATGTATATATGTATGTACACATATATAGGGATAGGAAGGGAATGTTGTGGTGTACTTGTGTGTGTGTGTGAATGGAGACTAGAGTGTGTGACAATGAACTGTGGCATGGCAAATCAGTGTGAGGTCTGGAAAATAACAGTGAGGGTTAACATTGTGTGAGACATGAGGGTTCAATGTGTGTAGTGTCAAAGAAATCAGGGAATACATGTGTGTGTACAGAATTTAGGGTGTGAGTGATACATGTGTGTGTCAGTGTCAAGATAACAGGGCCTGTGTTCAGTGAGGTGTCAAGTGAGTGTGAGACATGAGACACTTGTGTGTGTATCATGTAGGAACAGTGGGTGTGAGGAGAGTTTTAGGGAAAACAGGAAACTGTGTGTTAGACATGTCATGAGGAAAAATCAGTGAACAATGTTCATATATAGCAGTAAAGTGACAGGTTATAAGAAGGAAATTGAAATGAGCATTCAGTTAACCCATATACCCCAAACCTGTGACAGTGAAACTTGAATCAACATTTCAGTTAAGGCAAAGAAGTAATCTCAGTTGACAGTTTCACATTTCGAAACCCAACCAAAGGCCTAAATTCTCATTCATAAACCAAAAGCCTAATTCAATTGAAACATGAAACTAACCATGAACTAGCAATATGTGGGAAACCATTTAACAGTGAAGAACTACACTAAACTGGAAATTAAGAGTTCAAGGAATTAAAAACCCATGTATCAGCTATTTCATTTAAAACCCTACCAAATGTTCAAAACCCCATTCTCCTATCAATAGTCTAATTCGAAGTCAATATTGAACTAACATGAACAACCAATCATGTGGGTATCATAATTCAGTGAAGAACATAACTAGACAGGGGATAACAGCTCAGAATTTTGCAAGGAAAACAATATATCAGTTATTACAGAAAATTCGAAATCAACTCATATTCAAAAATCCATTTACAAACCCAAAAGTCCATTGAATTGAAATACTTCACTAACATGGACTAACAAACATGTGAGGGTAATTATAGGAGAAATCATCAATAAACAGGAATCTACATGTTTAAGAAATACTGAAATGAAGTATCAGTAATCCTGGTTTCAGCCGAATGGCTTATTCCAAAATTTCGAATCCAAACTCTCACTCAACCCATTCTAATATGTAAACTAATTCAAATCTAGATTATACATGATATTTAGGATCTAATTAGCAGTTAATAACATGATTAAAATAATTTAAAACTGTAAACAAACAGAGAAACGAAACTACACTGATACACGCACACAGTGCATACTCGTACACGCACGAATCCGTGTCCGACACGACACGAGGACTCGTGAAACTCGAGGAACCTCGTGTCAGTCATGGACACAACACGTGTGTCGAGTTTCGTGTGTCGAAGTGGCGTGTGCACAGAGCAGTCGCACCCGAGCAGCAGGGCAGCCACCTGCCCGCGCGCGCGCATGCAACCGCGTGTCCACGTGTCTGTGTCGACTCGACCCGACACTAATACATGCTCAGTGCAATAGAAAACCATAAGCGAGGTCAAAACCCTAATTCCTATTCAAATAGTTTCCTAAAATCAGGTCGAAATGTCCTTTGGGACATTTCATCAAACACCTAGGTCTATACGCTGATACGTGTCCATTTAGGACACGAAATGGACACAAAACCTAGGTCTAGGCATACCTACAGAACCAGGACACCTAGGGCTAGGTCTACATACAAAGAAACTAGAATTTTAATGGTGTTTATATTGATTTACCTATTGGTATCAAAATACAAGAAAAGCCTCAAATGGGGGGGTTCCTCTTGCTAACAAACTTCTCCAAATTGATATGAATCTGATAAAAACATATAACAACAGCAAGAACAAAAATTAAAACCTATTGCAATTTGTTTGAGGGAAAAAGGAGTTAATTTGGATTTTCTATGAATTAATGAAGTTGGGGATTTACCTCTTTCTCAAACTTGGAAAATTTCTAAGGAGGCTAGCCCTAACTTCTAGGAGTCATTAAATAGAGGGAAGAACCAATGTGCCAGCCAAGAATTAGGGTTAGGGTTCCATGGTATGGGCCTATGGGCTTCTATGGGCTCAAGTCACAAGTCATGACTTGTGAAGTCACAAGCCATTAGTCAATTCCCTATTCTAATTCCTTTCCAATTGATTCTAATAACTAGAATATGGTTAACTTAAATTAACCTAGGGTTTCATAATCTAACCAAGTCCAACTCAACTAGGGTTAGCTTCTAGGTTAGTCTACCAAGTCAAAGCTAGTCAAAGTCAACCTAGTCAACCTTCCTTCAAACAATTCCAAAATAAATTCTAAAAATTCCATAAATTCAAATAAATTATAATAAAATCAAATAACCCCAAAAATGACAAAAATACCTTAAACTAGAAATGATAAACAAATACCCTAATCACATGGCTAGGCTCTAGGTCAACCAGTCTCCAAGGTTACACTATCAAAACACCAAAATCATAAGTCATGATTTAAAAATAGTTTTAAATGATTAAAAATCACCAAAAATTGTATCATGATTTAAATATCATTATTAAAAGACTAAAATTACAAAATTTAAAATTACCCTCTTTGGAAAACTGGGTGTTCAATCCTACCCACCTTATAAAAATTTTGTCCTCGAAATTAAGATGATCGCACCCTTCTAGGTTAAGCCCCAGCAATCATAGTCTCAAAACCTATTTAAATCATACAGTTGGAAAGTGTAACCTATGGGATCATGGCATGTAATATCAGTCTGGGGTCTCATCTAGTTATACCAACCATGCTACAGTACTAGGCAATCATAAGGTATCAAAACATACAAGCAAGGGATGCATCAATATTCTAAAAAAAGGATACTAAGGTTAGGTCTAAACTCACCTCCAGCTAGGTCTGAGAACTAGAACTCCCTCCTGGAAGCAGGGCCCTGGTTGGGGCAGGTATATCAGGACAGTGCTGCACCAGTACGCAGCTGACCCACAGAATAGGCACAATCCTAGTCTCTTCTACAGTTGTTCACTTGTGTCCAGACTTCTTACAGTAGGCACAGATAGGCTCTGGCTCAGCTGGCCTCTGCTGGACAGGAGACTGGGCTGGGTATGATGATATAGGCTGGATATGGGTACTCCTCAAACTCTGGATAGGACTGGGTACTGCTTCTCGCCCTCTTGGAGCTAGTCTCTCCTCCTGGAAGCACAGAGTCCCGCAGACGTAGCAACCTCTGGATTTGCTCCCTCATGGCCTCATCATGAACTCTCTGTGACTCCAACAGCCTTTTTGGAAATATCCAAAAACCTGGGCTGCGTCGAGTAATAAAAACCTCCGTGTGGTACAGTATGGAGTACCCTCACAGGGGGTAGGGAAAGGCTCTCGGTCTCAGGCAAATCCGCATCTCTCTCCTGAACGAAAGGAGATGAAGGAAGACTCTCTGGCGAGGCTACCACCATCTCCTCAATGGCAGGAGGTGCCACCACCCCCTAATCAGATAGAGGGATCACTTCCTCCTGAACAATAGGAGGTGGAAGCACACTCTCAGTAGCTGCAGCTGCTCTCAGGCGACGGGCTCGGGTCATGGGTGCCATACTAGAAATGATAAAAAAACAACAATAATCATTAAGGCTGTAAGGCAGTCCACTATCTTATCTGAAAACTGGTAATTATCAAAAATAAATAAATATAAAGGGGGTACTATTTAAAAATCAAGATCAAAAGTTTAAGGAACGAAAGTCAATAGCATTGAATCCAATCACGATATATATATATAGAGAGTGTGTTAGAGAGGGAAAAGCTAGCATTATGTAAGGGTTATGTGGTTTGTGTGAAATATACATGAAAGTGTATAGGAGGATTTTGGTTTTAAAACAATATTTATCAAGTTACACTACTCATGGCATATTGGTTAAGCAGTCTACAAGGTATAAGCTATTTACTCATAACATGCATGGCTAACCATATATATAAGTATATTTATACGTATAGAGAGGTAGAGATTTAATTATCCATCTACATACATTATAACATGTTTACAGAACTATATATATATATATATATATATATATATATATATATATATATATATATATATATATATATATATATATATATATATATATATATATATATATATATATATATAGCTATATGAACATAACATAGAGATGAAGGGTTAGGTTTTCATGGCAGTTGTGAACATTAGTGTAGAGTGTCAAGTGTACATGGGTTAAAACTTGAAATAAAGGGTTCGATCTTTCAGTTTAGTTCAACATTACATATTAGCCCTGAAATTGAACTATACATTTGAAGGCAATATAAAAATGTTAACATGTATTCAATTTTCAAAATTTGGAGAATTTCGAACATCAAAACCAACTCAATGTTTACCATAACCACAACCTAACATGTAAGAGTATGAAACCTAACATTATGTACCTACATACAACAATGTATACGGCTCAAACATTACAATATTAAAACTGCAATTTGAACTAAACATTTAGAATCCAGGGTTAAAGGTTTAATATGTACACAGTCTCAGATTTGACAAATTCAACACAAAACTCAACCAATTTCTTTAAGACTTGAAACCCTGTATATAATATACATGTGCAGTAATATAAACAACAACTAATAACATGAAATTTAAATTTAATTTACGAATTTAATCTGGAAAACGGAGAACTAGTCATTGATACTGTCCTACATTAGAATTATTGGGATTTGAGAAATTAACATCAACATATTAATATGTATTTAGATAGGTTGGTAATCAAGTGTAGCATGCATACGTGTCAGGTAAGCATCTATGTCCACTATATATATATTTTAAGGTAATACAAAAAATAATGGCAAGATAAAATATTGATAAAATCTGTTCTGCTTATCTGTTTAAAAGAGGGAACCATTTTGAAACCCGAGTTACAATATCAAATCTAAGTCAAGGTCTAGCAAAATCACCGATTCATTGTATTAGGAAGAATTTATAGCAAGAAGTTACACAAGGTTATATAACAACTAAGCTACTCCTACTCATACTCCTAAGTTATTTGATGATGGGGTACAATTTATACAATAGAATGGTACGATAGAGATGATATGTTTAAAAACCTTCTCAAGATACAATCTGATAATTATATGCGTCTGTCCAAAATCATGTTACTCAGAGTCCTCGCCATGCCAGTAAGCAAGGCTGCGAATAACGATAGATTCCATAACTAGGATATGCACCTCTACAATCATGTCGTCTGGAAATCTCGCTATGCCGACTAGTATAGCTGCGAGAAATTCTAAATCTCATAACCAAGATACGTACATCCGAAGCCAAGTCTCCATATTTCTGCCACGCCAGCTAATATGGCTACGATAAACTACAGGTTCCATAATCAAGTAGACGTTTTACCATCCCTGTATTCCCGTCAATATGTGTTATCAGAAAATATCGTAACTCAGGCCTTAAAATTTATCTCGATAGGAAAATCAAAATCAACAATGATCCAAGAAAATCAAATTCAATAATCAAGGAGTGAGAGCAACAAAACAAGGGAATGATTCAAATTGAAGTTTAAATAAGATTCTCAAGGGTCATTCCAGGAATCTCTCAAGGAATCCTAACTGTGATTGAGTACCTTCAAAATATATATCCTAATCCTACTCCAGGCTGTAGTGATACTCTAGTTCGAATACCACAACATAAACTCGACCTGCATGGGCCACCACTAAAACGTGTCACGACCCGCACCCACTGTGAGGGTACGAGAACGTAACAACGCCCAGTCTACGCCGCAGTATCGGCGGTAGAACGCTGTCCTAGGTCACAACATCTAACAATATAAAGCTAAGCAGTTTATACTCCCCGAGTGGGGGTGACATAGCATAAGTAAACTCAATCACAACTAAGGAAGAAGAAAGCACGATATGATATAGAACTCAAGAAAAATACAGATGATCAGACAGTCTAAGATAACATAAGTAAGATAAGACCTAACTAAGCTAGTCTAGACAGTAGGATAAAGTTGTCAGCTAAAGCTGTCCCGTAGAAGGTATCCACGTAGGCCTCCTCCTCATCCTCTGTAATATTTTCAACAGGTCCAGTCAGGACAGGAGCGAGCACAATACATCTCAACAGTTCACAGCAGGTTAGAAAATATAATCATGCAGTAAAGTAAGATATAGATACTGAAAAAATGCAGTATATAAATAGAGAGAGAGAGAGAGCTGTAATAGAAATATCTACTATAAGTAAAGTACTAACAGTGGCTAGTGAGTCAGAGTATAATATAGACATGTAAATGGCATATGATGATTCTGATAAGACACTACGGAATAATTCTGATAAGATACTACTTGGGTATTATTCATATGTCTACTTATACTCCCCCGTACCCCCAATCAATACACAAGGATCCAACCAGGTTATGTTATAATTCTATGTAACGGCCCCCGAAGGGTGGTACATAGTAGTCCCATAAATGGGGATTCTGGGAAACCCAATAAATGGGATAAGGATTCAAGGAAAACTCTGTGATCATAAGAGTATATTTCACAAGTGATCAAAGAACCAAAGAAGCATAGTGATACGCCATGTAAGTGAAACACACAGAACATAGAGTACCCGATACTCCCTGAAGGGATAATATCTCAAGAAGGGATCCATATAGTACTAATTCGTGTGACCAACGTGACAGTATCAAGTAAAGTAATTTAATGCAGGAAAATAATTCTAAGCAGGATATGAAATAATCAGTGAATTTACTCGCCTGTATCTGAGTGTCCGGATGAAATGTACTGTCCGAGGAGAGGTATCTGGCTTCTAATCAGAACAGCACAGGTCACAACAAGTCTAAAATGATATAATGAAGTCCTACTATACATTCTACATGATTCAAGGTCAATCTAGACCAAAGTCAACTATTGGTCAACTCTGGTCAACCCTAGAAGTCAAACTAGGTAAACTATGGTCAAACTAAGTCAAACTAGTCTATACTAGTCTAACTAGTCTATTCTAGGTCTAACAAGACATTCTAGGTTCTAACAAGACTACACAAGTCTAATCTAGGCTCTAAACTGACACACAGATACACCCATAGGCTAAGAGACTAGGCCATAGGCTATTAGACAATACCATGTCTCACCAACCTACAAATCACCTACACAAGTCAATATCTATATACAAAATAATACACATATTACTATATTAATATAATCTATATAGGAATACACATATTGACCTATTTATATAAGCTAATAGGAATACATAACATATAGGCTAACTATATGTATATATCACACATACAACCATATTTATATATAATATATGATAGGACACACATTATATAATATATATAGAATATATATTACATCTCACATATATATATACATGTATATATGTATGTACACATATATAGGGATAGGAAGGGATTGTTGTGGTGTACTTGTGTGTGTGTGTGTGAATGGAGACTAGAGTGTGTGACAATGAACTGTGGCATGGCAAATCAGTGTGAGGTCTGGAAAATAATAGTGAGGGGTTAACATTGTGTGAGACATGAGGGTTTAATGTGTGTAGTGTCAAAGGAAATCAGGGAATACATGTGTGTGTACAGAATTTAGGGTGTGAGTGATACATGTGTGTGTCAGTGTCAAGATAACAGGGCCTGTGTTCAGTGAGGTATCAAGTGAGTGTGAGACATGAGACACTTGTGTGTGTATCATGTAGGAACAGTGGGTGTGAGGAGAGTTTTAGGGAAAACAGGAAACTGTGTGTTAGACATGTCATGAGGAAAAATCAGTGAACAATGTTCATATATAGCAGTAAAGTGACAGGTTATAAGAAAAAAATTGAAATGAGCATTCAGTTAACCCATATACCCCAAACCTGTGACAGTGAAACTTGAATCAACATTTCAGTTACAGGCAAAGAAGTAATCTCAGTTGACAGTTTCAGCATTTCGAAACCCAACCAAAGGCCTAAATTCTCATTCATAAACCAAAAGCCTAATTCACATTGAAACATGAAACTAACCATGAACTAGCAATATGTGGGAAACCATTTAACAGTGAAGAACTACACTAAACTGGAAATTAAGAGTTCAGGGAATTAGAAAACCCATGTATCAGCTATTTCATTTAAAACCCTACCAAATGTTCAAAACCCCATTCTCCTATCAATAGTCTAATTCGAAGTGCAATATTGAACTAACATGAACAACCAATCATGTGGGTATCATAATTCAATGAAGAACATAACTAGACAGGGGATAACAGCTCAGAATTTTGCAAGAAAAACAATGTATCAGTTATTACAGAAAATTCGAAATCAACTCATATTCAAAAATCCTATTTACAAACCCAAAAGTCCATTGAATTGAAATACTTCACTAACATGGACTAACAAACATGTGAGGGTAATTATCAGGAGAAATCATCAATAAACAGGAATCTATATGTTTAAGAAATACTGAAATGACGTATCAGTAATCCTGGTTTCAGTCGAATGGCTTATTCCAACAATTTTGAATCCAAACTCTCACATCAACCCATTCTAATATGTAAACTAATTCAAATCTAGATTATACATGATATTTAGGATCTAATTAGTAGTTAATAACATGATTAAAATCATTTAAAACTGTAAATAAACAGAGAAACGAAACTATACTGATACACGCACACAGTGCATACTCGTGCACGCATGAATCTGTGTCCGACACGACACGAGGACTCGTGAAACTCGAGGAACCTCGTGTCAGTCATGGACACAACATGTGTGTCGAGTTTCGTGTGTCGAAGTGGCGTGTACACAGAGCAGTCGCACCCGAGCAGCAGGACAAGCTACCTGCCCGCGCACGCGCGCATGCAACCCCGTGTCCACGTGTCTGTGTCGACTCGACCCGACACTAATACATGCTCAGTGCAATAGAAAACCATAAGCGAGGTCAAAACCCTAATTCCTATTCAAATAGTTTCCTAAAATCAGGTCAAAATATCCTTTGGGATATTTCATCAAACACCTAGGTCTATAGGCTGATACGTGTCCATTTAGGACACGAAATGGACACAAAACCTAGGTCTAGGCATACCTACAGAACCAGGACACCTAGGGCTAGGTCTACATATAAAGAAACTAGAATTTTAATGGTGTTTACATTGATTTACATATTGGTGTCAAAATACAAGAAAAGCCTCAAATGGGGGGGGGGGGGGGGGGGGGGGGAGGGGGGTTCCTCTTGCTAACAAACTTCTCCAAATTGATATAAATCTGAGAAAAACATATAACAACAGCAAGAATGCCAAAATTAAGACCTATTGCAATTTGTTTGAGGGAAAAATGAGTTAATTTAGATTTTCTATGAATTAATGAAGTTGGGGATTTACCTCTTTCTCAAACTTGGAAAATTTCTAAAGGAGGCTATCCCTAACTTCTAGGAGTCATTAAATAGAGGGAAGAACCAATGTGGCCAGCCAAGAATTAGGGTTAGGGTTCCATGGTATGGGCCTATGGGCTTCTATGGGCTCAAGTTACAAGTCATGACTTGTGAAGTCACAAGCCATTAGTCTATTCCATATTCTAATTCCTATTTCCAATTGATTCTAATAACTAGAATATGGTTAACTTAAAATTAACCTAGGATTTCATAATCTAACCAAGTCCAACTCAACTAGGGTTAGCTTCTAGGTTAGTCTACCAAGTCAAAGCTAGTCAAAGTCAACCTAGTTAACCTTCCTTCAAACAATTCCAAAATAAATTCTAAAAATTTCCATAAATTCGAATAAATTATAATAAAATCAAATAACCCCAAAAATGACAAAAATACCCTTAAACTAGAAATGATAAACAAATACCCTAATCACATGGCTAGGCTCTAGGTCAACCAGTCTCCAAGGTTACACTATCAAAACACCAAAATCATAAGTCATGATTTAAAATAGTTTTAAATGATTAAAAATTACCAAAAATTGTATCATAATTTAAATATCATTATTAAAAGACTAAAATTACAAAATTTTAAAATTACCCTCTTCTGGAAAACTGGGTGTTACAGTGTCCAGTCAGAAAGTCGTGTAACACCACTTGCGTCTTAGTATTTACCTTAGTATAAAAACTAAGTTTATATATCAATTTTTACAGTGATGGGACACCGGATATCTATCGCTTCATATTCACACCCTTGCTTTGCATGAGGCAAGTACCTCTACAAACTTTATTTACTGCATGTGATAATGATTGTGAATGAATCGTATTAAAATACTGTTTCTTAAAAACTAAAAGTCATAACTTCACCTATTTTATATTGCTTCCAGTATCTTTCACATGTCTTAAGCTACCCTTGTATCTCTCACATGTTAAAACTTAGATTATGGAGAAACTGATAGTTGAGTACGTGATCATGCCTCTTTCTCCCGTACGTATGTACCGAGCAAGGTCGCATTTTATATACATACCTTGTCGTAGGCCTTTATCCTGTATTTCTGTACGGATGTACACCTATGCTTGTACACTTGTACGTATGTACATTTTATTTACATGTGCCACAGTTCATTGTATACCTATTAACGATCACGTGCCTGCTCCAGTTTTAAACATTACATGTACATCTGTCGCCATGACAAATGTATCCTTGCCATGATAGATTATGATATGCCATGATTTTTTGTTATTACATCTCTGTTTCATGCTCCGTATATTTAGTTTATAGAATCAGTACTTGCTCCCGTCCTGACAGGATAACGTTGTAGGTATACTTACCGAGGAGGAGTCGCTATGTGATTCCTATTATGGGATCGCCATCGAGGATCAGGCTTTACCTTACGAGGATGTACCTGCGGGTAAACTCGTCTAGTTTGTTTAGTTGCTCAGGACTTTTGAGAGCAGACATATTTTAGACTATGTATTTTGTTACTGGACCTGTATCCAGTTTTACATTTTGGCTATGTATTCGGAACATATTCATATACTAGACGATTTTGTGTTTGTGATGTTTTAACTCAATATGACAAATAGAACTGTTAGCACACTTGATCTTATATTGTTTGTTTTTAGAATAGCTTACTATACTTTATCTCAAGCGCTGGATATGGCTCGGCCCGGCCCAACAATTTCGGTAGCGGATCGTGACAGTTAGTACTCATGGAATCAAGTCGCAAGCATGGTAATCATGTAAATGATAGTCAAGAGGTACAACTAATCCATGATACTAATCTCCGTGTGACGAGCGTGTTAACAAGCAGCAAGACATATGTATAAAAATGAAACGTAAAAACTACTATGAATCGAAAAGCAATCAGAAAGTACACTTGTCTGAGGTCCTTTGCTGGTGAAACCGACAATTCCATTGAGTTCAGACTAGTTCGATTAGCCTAGGTCGATATGAAGTAGTCAGTAACACAAGAAACAGGATCGTATGGCCAGTCATGGTCAAGATCAACCTACTCTAGAATTTTAAATGGAAATTCTAGTTAAGGAGAAATATTTATGTGATAGAATTACCTATAACCCATTTTAGAAAATAATCATGATACTTGGAAACTATTCTTCTTTACTAATCAAAATATCTTTAAGCAATTATCTGAAAATAAAAGGGAAGTTAGTTCATACCAACTATAATTTAGTTTAGATTGATGATATTTACACTGATATTATTTTAGAAGATATATGTAACAATCATATTAGTTATAATAAATACAATAATCATAATCATAACAATATAATAATATAAGGCCAACAATACTAGGGCCTAAAATATAAATCCACTCATTTTAGGATATCTAGAAAAGGTTTGAAAATATAGTAAATCTTCTAGGCAAAACCTTAATTGTCAAAACTTAATTTTAGGAAATACTCCTAAATCTATTTTAGAAAATACTATTTATATATCTCAAAATAACTAATAATAATATTAATAACCATAATATGAATAATACCACTAATATAATTAACAGTAATAAAATAATATAAATGATAATAATAATAATAACAATGTGTCTACTGATGAGTATATGTATGGAGTACTAATTAATACAATATACATAAAATACTAGAATACTCATACAAATACAAAAACCCATTTCTCTTTCACTTTCTCTACTGTATTGGAAGACTTACACAGCCGACTCTTGCTGTCATATACATGTGAGAAGTGACAGAGAGAGAATAAGTTTAGAGGAAATAAAGGAAAGAGAATGAGGAATTGGAAGAGGGGAGAGGTGCGGAAGCTCACCTGTGCGCGCGTGTAGGCTGGTCTGGGAAAGGGCGCTCGACGTAAAATTCCCACCGAGTGGCAGACTAGCACGGGGAGCGCTCGGGAAGAGCACCGGCGGTTGGTGGCAGCGTTAGCCGGGGCGGCGTGAGTTCGCTCGCGCGGTTGGCGTACGATAGGAATGGGGCTCCGGCGGAGGCACTGGAATGACGGAGCTGTAGGCACTGGTCGCCGTTCTGGGGTGGCGACCACTGGCGCTGTACGGGGCGGTGCCCGTCGAGCTCGCGATCCCGGAGCATGGTGCTGCTTGTCGTGATTGACGGTGGACGAAGTACCCACGACTTGGCAGTGGTGCTGGGGCTCATGGTGGCTGCAGTGGTCGGGGACATGCCAGGCGGTCAGGCTCGGGGGACAGGCGGACGGAGTTACCGGCGCTCGGCGTCGCAGTGGCGGCACGGCGCAGCTAGGTCAGGTGTAGATTTAGGTTTTGATTTCTTTCTCTTCTTCTTTTCTTTCTGGTACAGTATCGGACACAGGAAAGGTGTTGTGTCCGACATAGGGAAGATGTATGCTGGATTTATGGGGTACTAGAAGATAAAATTATGACACACGGGGTCGGATCTGAGGTCGGACGCTCGGCTGACACGAGGCTGTTGGTGGTGATTACGGACACAGACACGGGGACACGATTATGTTTGTTGTTGACAGTGTTGGTGGTGTCGTCTGTGGTAATGGTAGGTGTGTGGCTCCGAGGGGAGGTGGTTTCTGTTGATGGTGTTGGCTGCAGTGGTGTGCCATCGGTAGTAGGAGGGGTCGGGGTGTTGGCGTGATGTCGAAAGTGGGTACAGGAGGTGGTGGTGATGATGCTGATGATGAAGATGGTTGTCGGGCTGTGAGCATGGGTGGCGGGAGACAGGGGATTTGTGTTGATAATGATGGTGTGGAGGTGGTCGGGAATGACAGAGGATGATGGTTTATGGTTGCTTGTGGATTTCTGTGGAGTTAGGAGAAAAGGAGTGAGGAGCTCTTCTTTAAATAGGAGGTTTATCTCCTAGCTTGATAAGAACAAGGAATTTGATTGGATAATCCTTCATTTTGTTTCAACTCCGATGAACATGTAAATCAATCAAATCAATATTAACTAAATAATTATCATAATAATATTTAAATTATATACTATATATTATTAAACAATATATATAGATATTGAGGTCCAATTCAAATAGTTGATTACTGCTATCATTTAAAATTTATCCAAAATCTTATAAATTCCGATCCATATCGAATTACGTTTAAACAAAATAGATCTAATCATAATCTGTCAATTATTGCAATGATTTACAGTTTAAATCAAACATAATTTTTATCAAAATCTCTTAATAATAATAATATTTAAATTTAATATTTTAAATCACATGCACTGAAATCCAATCCAATAAGTGATCATAATAATTTTTGAAATAATATTTATGCTTTCACGAAATTTAAATCATATAATTCAAATTAACCAAATACTCGATGGCGTTCGATAATATAAATTATATAAATTCAAATCGCTTTCAAGTATTAGTCATGATCATATTTAACTATAACATTGATAACATCAAAATAAATTCAAGTATATTCTTTATAAATCTAAATCTTAATTTGAAATAAAAAGTTACCATTCGAAATTCAAACGTAACAATATCCCATCCAATAACTCGAAATATACTTTTATTAATCAAATCCAAATATAGTGTTTGGTAACGATAATATTTCAAATTAATACATAATATTATAAAAATGATTTCAATCGTACAAAATCAAAATTTAATTAATTGATTACTATAATAATTCAAAAATAATATTTAAGCTTTATCAAATAACCTATTTTTAAATCCAAATAATATTTGATTATAAACAATATTCGATGTCGTTGAAAACATAAATATATTTATTAATCAAAATTTTATGAAACATCATTTCAATAATTTGAATATCCAAAACTTAGTAACCAAATAATGCCAACAATGAATTTCAAGAAAATATCATTCACGAATTCTCGACCGCGACGCGGTGGAGGTGCTGCTGGTATCGCCAAGAGTACTGTGTCAATGTACATGACACATGAATGTGGCGTTTAGGGTTAGGGTTTAGGGGGAATTTCAAGAATAGGAATTTCGGGGATAGGTTGATAGTTTTATTTAGAACAATAATAATTTTAAAAATCTGGGAAGAAGAGTTACAGTAATGAGTTTGACCTAAGGAAGCATATGCTTCAACTTGTGCCTTAGAGACGTTTGACCCTTGTTAAGTTATATGTCGGCCTTAAGTGGGAATTACAATCGTAGGGTATGACTTGAGTGGTGCGTGCCAAGTAGTGAATTATTCTATTAGATGGAATTGACTGCTCATAACGAGAATGCTGGATCGGTATCTAAAGTCGGATAGTTGGGTTAACCTTGACCGTTGCATAGAATTGCACCTTAGCTTGGGTAATTGATAGCGAGTGACCCTCAGAATGTATCCTTTAGAAATGAATTGCCTCGGTGGAAAACATTGTTGGATTTGGAAAGGAATAGAATTGTATCTTAGTTTGCGAACTCTTTATGGTTGGCTCTAAGTTAAACCCTTGGCCCGAATGTTAAAAATATTGTACTTAGATAAGGAACATATCCGAGTTGTCCCTGATGATAAGTGTTGTGGCTTTAAAGATAGCGATTGTGGCAAAGCGAACGAAAATAATAAGTCAATTGAAAGGATGCTAAGTCGGATTTGGGGAAGAGAGTTACACCATGACTTATCGAATCGCATTAATACGATAAGTTGGCTGAAGTACATATATTTTGGGGACGCCTAAAGTATATGTATGGATCCAATCGAAGTGATAGCACGACATAGATAACACTGTAGAAGAGCTTATTGAATCGTACTAGCACGAACTTTGGCTGAAATGCATATATTTTGGGGACACCTAAGATATGTGCATGAATCCAAAAGAAGTGGTAGGCTGCGACGAAGATAGAGCTGCATGGAAAAAGGTTGGTTAATTAATAAGAAGTTGCAAGTATTTTGGAAAAGGGAAAGATAGATTCAAACATCGATGGATTAAGTGATAGAGTTGGATAACAATCTCGAGATTTTCTAGAGTGCCGAATCAGAATATTGAATAGAAGCTGAAGGAGTAACTTGTTGTGACTAAGTGAGTTAGTAGAATGAGTTGTTCTCTTAAGTTTCGAGGACAAAACTTTTTCTGAGTGGTATATTATGTAATGCCCCGCTCCGCACGAGACATTTGGTTGGCTTGTTGGATGCGATCAGAATGTTGGACCGAGACTTGGATTGGAAATAAAGAGGATTGAGACTGATGCAGTCTCTTTTAGCTGGCTAGACGGAATGGATATTGGAATGTGGCTCGCTGGTGGAGCTACGCTTAGTGGGAGTATGTACAATCGGAACAAGAAGACCCTTATACAAGTGAGTAGAACTGTCCTCCTTCCTCCTTACTCCTTCATGCTTTAATAAAATGGAGTATTGAATTTGCTAATAATGTCCCTAATGCCCCATACCTTGGATGCTGAATAATTTTAATGCTTTAGTTGCTAAATCAATAGAGATGCTTATGCTAGAAATTATTGAATGAATAACACATGAACATTGAACTGCTGAATGAATCACACTTGAACTGCTAATATGACTTGATGCTTGAGAATGAAATTCTAATGCCCCTTGAAATGAATTGATAACATCCCTTCTATTAAGACTGCTGAAGCAATGAGATACTTGAGTAATGAGATGCTGCGTGAATGATACACGAGAAATGAACTGGCTATGTTATTAACACAAAGAACCGAATGAAACACTAGAATCATGTACATTTTGCATAACTATTGTTGTTGCTTGTTTTCTTATTGTAATCCCCCTTCCGAAATTTTAATTTATTTTTATTTTATTTTATTGAATTATGATTTTTAGGATTTTATAAATAATTAGTCAGTTAATTATTACGGTAGATGACTTTAGCCACGGTTGAGTTTTTGAGTACAAGATGACTAGAAATTATGGCACAGATAGTGCACTGGCGTGCTTTGACTAGTATTTAGCCATGGTAGTAGAATGCCAAGCCATAAGTGTGTCATAACTAGGAAAACCAGGCCAAGTTGCGACTTAACCTCTGAAGACGTTTTAATTATTTGTTATTTAGATTATTAACTTTTAGGAAACCCGGTTGTACCAAACTAGTCTGAATAGGACCTGGACCAAGCCCAAGCCCAAGCCCAAGCCCATGTAGTCGAGTAGTACGTCTCAGGACGCTCTGTAGAGATATTATGTGTGAAAATTAGTCAGTGTGGATATATTCTATGTGTATGCATATGCTTCGTATTTTATTTAGGGATTGGCATATATTCTTATGTATTTGTTAAATCTATAATGCAGGTGTTATTGACAATTTAGGAAACTTGTTATGTTTTATATACACCATAAATATGAGAGCATATAATATTTTATGCACACTAGAGCATATATAAATTGAGTATATAATTATTTGTAGAGTGCTATAAATAAGACTTTATTAATAAGAATTTTAGATATGGTAGAATTATTCTTGTACATATATCTTGTATATATAAATACGGCTCAGATGATTTTCGGATTATTAGTCTCTGTATATGAAGACATGTATAAAGGAAGCACGTATATAGAGATGTATGCAAGGATATATATATATATATATATATATATATATATATAATGGTAAAAGAAATATATATATATATATATATTTTTTTATTTTATTTATATATATATATATATATATATTTATTTTTTTTATTTATATATATATATATATATATATATATATATATATATATATATATATATATATGTTTATAAATAGGTGTAGTCATATATATATATATATATATATATATATATATATATATATATATATATATATATATATATATATATATATATATATATATATAATGGTATGGTAAAAGAAAAACAAAAACTAGAATTTCCTCCACCCCACAGAACAGAACCCAGCCACAGCAGCATCAAGCCCAACCCGAGAGGAACCCACGTATACATAGATGTATATGTATAGAGATAGAGGGGGGGGAGGGGAAGATCGCGTAAACCCTAAACACAACGCCACCACCCACACCTGCGTGCCACCCTTGGACCCCCGCACGTCGACTACGCCGCATGTAGAGGGCTGCCGATCGTCGGAGCTCCGCCGTCCGTCCGAGAACAGGTGAAACCCAGTTCTGTTGAACGCAACCAGGTATGCATGTTCACCACTAGTTTTCATCGTGTAGACTCTGTAGAATCCTATAGAATGCCTATGTAACCAACTAGGAACCCTACCAACTGGTTCAGATTGAACTGACAGGGATTCGACGAGAAATTGAATCCAAAATAGGACCAAAACCCGATCTTGGAAAAACAGGACAGGAACACAAAGTGGCTAGAACCCGGTATTAGAAGGCGATTTTCAGCAAAACCATCAACAGTTTCCAAAATTTGTTTGAACAGAGTTTTAGACAACATAACCATGATCAAATACCTTCTTTTACTTTTATTTGTAATGGATTATTTCACAGGTTAAATCGGTTTGAAAGTAGGAAAAAAAACCTAGATAAACTGTTTTCAAAAACTTAAGAAATCCTCCGATACGATGTGCGTCCCGCCAAACCGGGCGACGTGGTCACGAACCGAAAGCATCAAAAGGTGCGTATTAACTTCGTAGACGTATGGGCTTTTGACGGAATTAAAATTGGTTGCGCGTGCGCGACGAATTTGATGCGTATCCGTCAAAATTTCCCGTATCGACCCCTTTGTAAATTTTCTAATTACTTTGTGCACGTTAATCAAATCGAAACGAAACTTGCACCAGCAGGACCGTATCACTTTTTTGGTCCTGTATGCCAAGTTTGGTCCGATTCTGAGACAGTTGACCGGATCGCTGTTTTGCGGTCCCCATGATCCGACTCAACGGGCGATTTTGTGCACGGCCCACCGGAATCCAACTTTGGACATACTGTTGGGTTCACATCAAAAAACTGGACCTGTAGATATATAGTTTGATGACTTTAGAGACCATAGACTTTGGCACATTTTTCGGTGCAAAACAGGTCCAACGGCGGACACCATTTTGACCCAAAATTACCGTTTTGCCCCTGTATCCAGAATTGGACTTAAGGATAGGCAATTCTAGCTAATTTGACTGTTCTAAAATTTTTGGTAATATTTATTTCAGCATCCGGAGACTTTTGTATGTGTTGACTGTTGTAGCTCATTGAGTGGTATAGTATTATCGGTTTCACCAGCACATGACCTCAGGCGAGTACATCTCTGATAGTTCTCATATTTAATTATCTCTATGAATCATGTACATAGTAGTGTTTTACATTGATATTTTATTGGCTCTTGATACGATGCTACACGAGATAGTAGTTATGGATTCTTTACATGTTGTTCGTGACCAATCTATTACCGTGTTCGTGACCTGTTTGGATCAATGAGTACTGGTCAGACGGGAAAATACTTTAGACATGTAAACAAACCCAAAATTAATCATGCCTAATAGCAGTCGCACACTTCACGTGCGGGGTGCCGGATCTTATTC
The DNA here is from genome assembly GCA_029216955.1 of Iris pallida. Lineage (NCBI taxonomy): Eukaryota > Viridiplantae > Streptophyta > Magnoliopsida > Asparagales > Iridaceae > Iris > Iris pallida. Next base: position 13,629,484 of record JANAVB010041816.1, on the reverse strand, counting down.
GTGCCTAATAGAAGTCGTACATTTCATGTGCGGGGTGCCGGATTTATCCTTAGCCGTTTACATGTCGAAGTAGTATTTCAACTCACTAGATAGGTATAGTTTCTGGTTCTACAGTATACATCGCTAGCTACATGTCTACTCTGTTTTAGTACTCACTTGTCATTTTCACCATGCTTAGTTTTTGCCATAATTCCATGCTTATCTTTTTGTCGTGTATTTTATTATTATTTACAGATTTATGGATTTTGTCATTTATTGAATCTGTTGTGAGAATGTACTCGTTCCACTCCTGACTGGAAACCAATATTTTTCAGGTTATCTGTGGCTTTACTTAGCATGGGAGATACGGGTGTACTAGCAGACCAAAATCTAGAAAGTAGATAGATGTGATATCATTTTCATTACTTGTAAGAACTTTGTACTTTTCTTTAAATGTAAATCTTGTAATAATTTGTAGATTTGATTTAATAATGTGAATGAGCAATAAAGGTTATATTTTATGATTTTGAGCATTTTGGTCGTGACAGCGTTCTACCGTCGACTCTGCGGCGTAGGCTGGCTTGGACACATCTCGTATCCGAAAAGCGGGTGCGGGTCGTGACACTTATAAGTAATGAAATAAATGCTATTGTCCCTATGAAATAAATGAGATGCTATATGTCCCTTAGGAATTGAATGATGTGATATTGTGCAAAGAATGAATTGATGTGAAGGTATGATGGGGCTTGGGATCGCTGAGATAACCAAGTGAAATGATGGTAATGTTGGAAATGAATAAGTCGTTGAACACGAGAATGATGGGATGAGATAATACATTCTGCCATTTACTTATTTTAATATTTTACCATGAGACTTCAAACACGATCGAGTCGGACACGCATTCGCATAGTCATGGACAACTTGTATATAAGGTATTGTTTCCTCGGATGGTTCCCAGGGCCTTGGGGACCGATTTGGCCTAGGAGGAAATGCAACATGCTGTAGGACCGTTGAGCACCTCTAGAGGGAGGGAGGTGAATAGAGTGAGTGCGAGTGCAGCGGAAAATAATCACCAATTTAAAAATTATAATCAGATAACTATGACAGTGAATAAAAGACAGTAAATAAATATAGCAAGAGATAGAGAGATCAAACTCAGTGACACAGCGATGTATACTGGTATCCCTCTGAGAGGACTAATCCAGTCTCGAGTACTCTTGCTCGATGTTAATCCACTAAGGCACAAGCTAATTGAGAGCTTACAGTCTCTTACAACACCGTGCTTGGTGACAAGTACATACCAACTTCACAACACCGTGCTTGGTGACGAGCGTACGACCGACTCCACAACAGAGATAATTTTTGTACTTTGAACAACCTCTTTACAACTCTTGAGAACCAAAAGACTCTAGATCAAAATAGATATTACTGGCTTTTGGCTAAGAGAACTGTAGGTGTGATATGAAAGGTTTTGATAGGATGAACACTTATTGAAGAGAGAAGAAAAGATGGAATTGATTGAGTGATTTGGAATGAGAAATTCTTTTCTATTTATAGGTATTTTTTAGGACCGAACTCGGGCAGAGTTCTGGCAGAGTTCTGATGCAAAGATTTCGCAGATGAATGATGCATGCAGATTTAGAGGCAACAAATATTTAAATTTAAACTGGCTGAACTCGGTCAGAGTTTGAACCGAACTCGGCTTGAGTTCTGTCTAGGTAAAAATGTTAAACATTTGTAAAATATTGTTGCAGAATGGAATTAAACTTTTTGGTAGGTAGAATATGGATAGGTAGGCTGTATAGGAAAGTGGACTATGATTAACCTAAGCCAGTATTACCCAGTCGATCTTACAATTTATATCCTAGACTCAATAAAGATAAAATACATAATAATTTGTAAAATGACTCGGACTAGATTCCAATGAAAGTAATCTTCAGACTGATAATTTACGTGCTTGCTGATGCAGTAGTACGCTTGTTGATATTTGTCACGACCCGCACCCATTTTTTAAACGGATACGAGACGTGTCCAAGCCAGCCTACGCCGCAGAGTCGGCGGTAGAATGCTGTATAGCCACAATGCTCAAAATCAGAAGTAATGCTCATTCACAGAATAAATTTAAACTTACAATATTCCCAAGTATTACATTTGTAGAAAAATATAAACTTGTACAAATATTGGAATGACTACAACTCAGCTATCTAGCTAGTCTCTAGGCTTTTGACTGTAAGTACACCCGTATCTCCCATGCTAAGTAAATCCACGGCTAACCTGAAAAATATTGGTTTCCAGTCAGGAATGGAACGAGCACAATTCACTGAATGCAGTTTCAATATATGAAAATGACTATATAACAGAGGTTAGCCTTTAGACATATGATTCATAAAATAGAATAAAGAAAAACAGAATAAAACTGAATACTAAGAACAGAAATGAAAGACAATGAAAATACTCACTAACTGACCGACTGAAGTACCTTTGATATGTGATCGGTCTCGGAACAATTATGCGACACGGTTTACACGGTCTAAAGTTATACGGTCGACAGTTACACGGTCTACAGTTACACAGTCTACAGTTATAAATGCAATAATAATCACGGTCTACACGGTCTATAAGATATAAATGCAATAATAATCACGGTCTACACGGTCTACAAGATATAAATGCAATAATAATCTCGGTCTACACGGTCTAAAGTCAGATCACACATCGTTGGTACTTCACCCTCCCGACACAACAAGGAACAGAATCAACATAAAACTGAAATCACATATCTATCGACTAAACACTGATGTATAGTAAAGATCAATACTGAAAACAAATAATAAACTGTACTCGTCTGTGGTCCTTTGCTGGTAAACCGACAATCCAAACCACTCAGTGTGCCATAATAGTCAAAACCCGTACAACAGTCTCCGAATGCTAAAATAAATATTACCAATATTTTTAGAATAGTCAAAATAGCTAGAATTGCCTGTCCTTAAGTCCAATTCTGGACATAGGGGCAAAACGGTAATTTTGAACCAAAAGGTGTCCGCCGTTGGACCCGCTTTGCACTGAAAAGCGTGCCAGAGTCAATGGTCTCTAAAGTCATCAAACTACATGTCTACGAATTCATTTTGATGATATGAACCCAACCGTATGTCCAAAGTTGGATTCCGACAGGCCGTGCACAAAATCACCCATTGAGTCGGACCGTGGGGCCCGCAAAACGACGATCCAATCAACTGTCTCAGAATCGAACCAAACTTGACATACAGGACCAGAAAAACAATACGGTCCTGCTGGCACAAGTTTCGTCTCGATCTGACGAATGTGCACAAAGTAATTGAGAAATTTTCACAGAGGTCGATACGGTGAATTTTGACGGATACGCATCAAATTCGTCGCGCACACGCGACCAATTTGAATTCGGTCAAAGCTCACACGTCCACGAAGCCATTACGCACCTTTCGATTCTTTCGGTTCGTGACCACGTCGCCCGGATTGGCAGGACGCACGTCGTATCGAGAGATTTTTCTAGATTTTTAATATTTTAAAACAAGTTTTTATCCGTTTTGGACGTCCGATTTCTCGACGCACAGTCGATGAAATTCGATTCTAAAAGAAGGAATTCGAAGCCCTATAGGTTGTATATGATTGTCATCTTTTGGTTTCTAAAAACTGTCGACAGATCGATAGGAAATCGTCTTCCAAATCGGATGTTAGAACCAAACCTTGTTCTATTTTTAAGTAGGTTTTTTTGTCGATCTTCTAATCTATTTCTCGGACAATCTATCGCTTAATAATTCAAACTATCAGAAAGGGAATCAAGAGGTATTTGTTGGGTCCTTACCTGAATAAACGGCTCGAAGAATCGTCGACCGTACGCGGAGAAAACTTGCGACAAAGTTAGCGCTTCTGCTGCTTGTGTCAGCCCGCCTGTGCGCGGCGCGCGGCCCAGTTGCGGCAGTTCCTGGCCGCGTGTGGTGGTGACGACGGCGGTGGCACGTCTAGGGTGGCCGAGCGCACGCGGGTGAGGGATCGGTTTAGGATTTTGGTTGATTTCTCCCCTCTCGATCGCGTATATCTCGCTATCTATATATATCAGTACTCGGTTTTTATATATATGCTATGCATATATTATGCTCAGGTGTGGGGCTTGTGGGGACTTCTCTGTTATGTGGGGAGCTGGGTCGGGTGTTCTCGGGTTAAGCCCGATCCTGCTGCTGCCATTTCCTTTGGATTCTCCCTTTTTGTCTTATATAATAATACATCTATACATATACTTATTTATCTATACATATATTTGTTTATCTATATACATATATTTATTTATCTATATGTTCATATATACACTTATATAATATAATATCCATAAAATCCAAACAAAACCCCCATATTATCTATTTATAGTGTATGACCTATTTATATCAATATGAATATATAATATTATAATATTTATTTGACAAGGATAATATAGCCAATAATAATAAAATAATATTATATAATAATAACCTCAATAAAAATGATAATAATAATAATAAAATTCAATAAATCCATAATGGTGTATATATACTATTATGTGCAGTCTAAAAATCCCAAAACGTACAAGGACCTATTTTATACCAATATCCTGAATATTAATTAATAATGATATTTATAATATTTAAATTATGAATATTTAGAAATAGTCATTAGATCATTTAAAACGGAATATAACACACTCATGCCACATTCCATCAACAAGAATGTCATTGGATGTGCTGCATGACTACATGGGCTTGGGCTCAGTTCGGGTCCAGTCTGGACTAGTTCGGTACAACCGGGTTCCCTAAACCCAATAATATAAATAATAAATAAATTAATCTTCGGTAAGTGTTAGGTCGTAACTTGGCCTGGTCTTCCTAGTTAGGACATCACTATGGCTCGGCCTTCCATGCCATGGCTAATACTCTAGTCAAAGCACACCATTGCACTATCCGTGCCATGATTTCTAGTCACCATGCACTCCAAAACTCCACCATGGTTCAAGTCATCTACCGTAATAATTAACTAAGTAATTATTTATAAAGATTCTAAAAATCACTATTTAATTCAAATAAATAAATAAAAATATTATCAAAATTCCGGAAAGAGGGGTTACAATATTGATTTCACAAGACCTAAAATGATTAGCAGCAGTTCGTATATTTTGTGTATTGACTTAATTTTATGTCGATTATTAAAATCGGGTGTGACCATGGAATGGGCCAACAATCTCTTCCATTTTGATAATTGACAAACTTGAGTCTATAACAAAATATATCTAAATAGAACAAATAAAATTACCTGAAAAAATGGTTTTGGTATTCTTTCTTTGATTGTTGATTTTGGTATTGCACTATTTCTCCCCCGTAATGTGTGAAGCCAACAATGTTCATCAAACAGACAAAGTAATAATAGAGAGAACCAAAAATAACAATATTGCCACAAATAACAAGTGCATAAAAGAAAAAAAACTAGTAGTAAAATACTGAAAATGTCATACTAAAAGAAAGATACAATCATCATAATCTGCTAATAAATGTCTAACTGTAAAGTTTAGACATACAAAAAAAAAACTACATCAGAGATCATCATCTATCAGACCCTATCCAAAATCCACTAGCTCAAGTCCTCATCACATCGGAGTGTCGTCACCTCCAGGAGCATCCGGTGGAAAATATGCAACAGTAGGATCGAAGTGAGAAAATATCGTCTCATCGTCGAACCTGGGTCCAGGGAAGCTGGGGTGATGAAGTATGGTAACTGGATGTGAGGGGTCATGAGAGAGACTCCAATGAAGATCAGCAATACTGTTCCGCAACACCTGAGCCTGGGTGATATGGCGGAACTCTGAATCAAGATAGCCCTGATGTCGGTGCGCAGAGAGGGGAACGAAATCATCAAAGCGTTGATAGAAGCCAGGGTCAAAACCCGGAGCAGGGGCTGGAGCAGCAGCAGTAGGAGGAGCCTCAGGGTCAGCATCTAGAACAAGCTCAGCACCAGGAGGCAGAGGAGGAGTAGGACATAACCTAGACCTACTAAGCTCAATGACAGTGGAGGAGTAAGAATATGTTTGAAGATCGATTTCAAACGTCACAAAGATAGAAGCCAAATGCATAGGATATATGAGATTGCGTCCTACATTTCTGCAGTTAAGTATCCAAGCCATCATAGTCTTGGGAACAGAAAATGGAATGCCAAAGTGAATGTGGTACATGGCTGACAATTCCAGAAAGGTAATCTCATCAGAGGATCCCTTATTCGGAAGAAGAACATAGAATACAAACCTATGGAGTTCATAGAAGTTTTGGCTAAGATGCTTGGAGTAAACTCTTCTAGGAACAGGTTTGGGATGGCACAAAAGTTCTTTAAAGGAATCAAAGGTGACACCTTCAGGGAATTGAATGTGATGAATGTCCACTAAAGCTTCACCTACATCAGGAACATGAAATTATTCACTGATGTCGGTGGCACAGAATTCTAGTTCTTGCCCAGCAACACAAGAATAAAAATTTTTGTTATCTTTTACTTGCAGGTTGTAGTAAAATATACGGACAACATTATCATAAATGTTCTCAGCTACTTCAAAAAAGTCACGAAAGCCGAGACGGTCGAAATTGGAAGCATATTCAGAAAAGATGGTAAAGTTTACACGTGCTCCAGCACAAATCCTATGACCAGAAAAAAGAGTCAAACCAATGGTCCAAAAATTCCTTATCGGAAAAGAGACCAGAATCATAATCATCAGATCCCGTAGGTCTAGCTGGACTAAAGATATTAGTGAAAACTTAGTCAGAGGAGGATGATCCTACTTGTGAGGAATCAACCTTTCTCTTTTGGTGCTTAGGTGCCATTGATGAGAAGGAGAGGATAATGGAATACCTTCAAAGAGAAGGAAGAAGATGGCCCACTAGACTCCTGAGAAAGCTCGAAAGGAAGAAGGAGGAGAAGTTCTTTGAAGTATATGAGGGTTTTTCTCGGTTGAAGGATGAGAAAAAGTGGAATAAGGAAGAGGATTATATAGGGCTAGGGCCGGCTATTCAGTTCTGGAATCCGCACAGCGCTGACCGAACTCGGTCAGAGTTCGGTCCGAGTTCGGCTACTTGTATTCCCAATGCCATAAATACAGTATTTGTTTAAAAATTTAAATTTATAACTGTTGTACTTCTTCATTTAATAACTTCTATTACTTTGGGTTAGCTGTAGGGGCCGGATCCCAGCTAGCGGTAGTCCGAAGACTAGTACACCGTGTCGCTTCAGGCTATTTACACCTGTATGACAGAAAGACCCTTTCGGCTTGTACCAAAAATAATTTTCGTTAAATAAATTATAAAGTTTCAAGTTATAAAAATAAATTTAATAAACATACTACATTATGAATCTAAAAATTCAAGTATGTCGAGCTCTCGCCTCATAATGTTAAATCGGTCTTCAGCCAGTGGTTTTATGAAAATGTCTGCTAGTTGATGATCTGTGTCAATAAACTCTAGGCAGATGTCCCCATGTTGTTGGTGATCACGTAAAAAGTGATGGCGAATCTCAATATGTTTTGTGCGTGAGTAACATACAGGGTTCTTAGTCAAGTTAATAGTGCTAGTGTTATCACAATAAATGAGAATCTTAGTGTAGTGCAGATTGTAGTCTTCTAGGATTTGCTTCATCCACAAAATTTGAGCACAGCAATGTCCTGCGGCGATATACTCAGCCTCAGTAGTTGATAATGCTACATAATTTTATTTCTTGCTAAACCATGAGACTAAGGCCTTTCCTAGGAAATAACACGTACCACTGGTACTTTTATGGTCTACTTTGCATCCTGTAAAATCTGCATCCGAGTAACCTATCAGGTCAAAGGATTTGGTTTTAGGATACCACAAGCCGACTGTAGAAGTTTCCTTAAGGTATCAAAATATACGCTTAACGGCACTTAGGTGTGATTCCTTAGAATTTGCCTGGTATCATGCACAAATGCAAACACTGAACATAATATCAGGACGACTAGCAGTTAAATATAATAAGCTACCAATCATACCTTGATACTTATGCTGGTCGACAGGTTTGCCACTTTCATCAGTATTAAGCTTTATAGATGTTGCCATTGGAGTTCCGATAGGTTTTACATTATCGAAGTCATACTTTTTCAGTATATCCTTCATATATTTGGCTTGATTGATGAATGTTCCCTTTGAGTGTTGTTTGATCTGGAGTCCTAGGAAGAAGTTCAGCTCTCCCATCATACTCATCTCAAATTTACTCTGCATACACTTAGCAAACTCTTGACAAAGTTTTTCATTAGTAGAACCAAATATATTGTCATCAACGTATATTTGTACAAGAAGAATATCATCATCTAAAGATTTGATAAACAAAGTTATATCAACTCTTCCTTTTGAAAAACAATTATCAAGTAAGAAAGCACTTAGGCGTTCATACTAGGCACGAGGTGCCTGTTTGAGTCCATAGAGTGCTTTCTTAAGCTTTAAGACGTGATCAGGTTTTTGAAAATCTTCAAAGCCAGGGGGTTGTTTCACAAAAACTTCTTCTTTTAGAAATCCGTTCAAAAATGCACTTTTTACGTCCATTTAAAATTATTAAAACGTGCAAATGCACAAAACATGTGGATAGCTTCTAGTCTAGCAACATGAGCATACGTCTCGTCATAATCAATACCTTCTTCTTGATTATAACCTTGTGTCACTAGACGTGCTTTATTGCGTAGAACTTGTCCATCTTCGCTAAGTTTATTTCGGAACACCTATTTGGTACCAATTATCGATTGACCAATAGGTTTAGGAACGAGTTCCCAAACTTAGTTTTTTTCAAATTGATTAAGTTTCTCTTGCATGGGATTAATTCAAAACTCATCATTAAAGGCATCTTCTATATTCTTAGGTTCTATTTGAGAAATGAAAGCTACATTTGCTGCTATTTCAGAATCTCTAAGAGAAGAGCGTGTACTTACACCTTTTGATACATCACCTATATTGAGTGTCTCTGGATGATCTGGTAAAAACTTTAATGATTCAAATTTATGAGTCAGATCTTCCACAAGACTCTTATTGATTTTTGCTTGTACACCTTCATCATCACTGTCGCTAGATCTGTGACTATTGATGTCACGCCCCGCTCCCGTAGGAGCGTTCGTCCTCGCTAAGGCGTGATGCCGCACGGGCCTAGATTGCGCCCGTGCAAGGCCAAGTCCAGAAACGGCCGATTTGAGCTAGGCCACAGAGTCGCACAGAGTGTCTCCATTTGCAGCAGAAAGTAAACAACACAAAATTGAAGTGAATTCAAACTCTTTATTAATTTTCAAGAAGTTTACAAGCGGCGCTAGGCCGATATTACAAATCGCTCAAGCTCTCTCTCTGAAACATAAAAGGCGTGCCAAGTGGCTTACAACATAGAATTATTCATGGCGATGTTCCAATACATTATGTCATGTATATGGTGCTCCAGCTCCTTGCAACGCTCCAAGGCTCGAGAGATAGCTCCGCGCCTTAGCACGTTCGAGGGAAGCTTCGCACGCGCCGACATTTCCTGCTTCCTGCAAGCAGACTGTGGGATTATCAGTACATTGTTATGCACTAGAGGGAGGCTAGCTCGCCCACAATGCTATCATTACCAAACAAGTTCCATTTACTTTTGTGCATCTCTATCATTCATTGTCTTTCTAATCTTGCCTTAGGATCAATTTCATGGCATATGTCATAACCTATCCCGTGTTGCCAAATTCAAGTGTCGCATGAAAATACATGCACTGCTTACCCATACTTACCGTCCGGCCTTCCCTGTCCAACGTAAACCAAGTTAGTCAACAATTCATATGAAATAACTTAACGTAGTTCATGAAAGCATTCAATGTAAAGTGCGTGTCCTTGCTTCGGGTTCTAGCATGTCGTAGGCACATTTTTCTAACTCGTTTGCTCGAAGTATTCCTTCATTTTGTGTGTTATATTCAAGCCTATTCAGAAAGTGCTTTGTATAGTTACTTAGACTACTTTGATTTCAATGCAAGGACTTGTACGTGGATTGCCACTAGCAAAGCCCACTTAAATCTATATGCACCGGTCGCTGGCATCACAAGCCATTTTGGACACTTCCAAGCCGTGGTATTTCTCAACTTAGCGTAGGGTGAGGACTGGCACACACCCCGTTAGTCTCTTGAAATACTCCTGTACTTACGTCCCCCGGGTGGCCGAGTCTGCACCCAGGCAGCCCGTAAGCCATGACTTTGATCCCGCCTAGGCTGGCCACGATCCTCCCTTTGATCATGCTGCGGAATCTGTATCACCCGTGCACGGGTCCGTCCACGACCATTTCATATTTTATCGTCACAGGGTAACCCTTAGCCACAATGCGTTATCGACCAGGTTGGCGTCCGTGCAGCACGGGTAGCGAGTCCCATTGCACGTGCCCATCACACCTGTCGCTAACCATTCCTTTCCTTCTTATCTTTTATTCATTCTTTTATTTCTTTCTTTCACTTGTTCATACATTCATTCATTTTTTACGTATTCATTCATTCACACGTTGATTCATTTATTCACTTATTCGTTCATTCTTTCATTCATACGTTATGCAACTCCCCGTGCGGGAGTCGCCTTGGCAACCCATCGGTCTCGAAGTCTTTCAATGTTGCTATACTCTACTCGGAACGACTATATCGATAGTCTTCCATTTTATTGTTGTAAACCATTCATTGTTTCATTGTTTGAACGCATCAGGGACGTAAACGTTAGATTGTGCCTTAGCACGAGCGTGGAGCGCGGTGCGAGAGTTCTCATAATTTTTCCATGTTTTTTTCCATATTCTATACAAGCATATAAGATGGGATTAATCCCTTAGCTAGGTGCGTTGGGTCATTTATTATCATGTGCAGTGTTATCGCCTAGCGATTTTAGTGATAGTGTCCGTATTATTATGTGTCTAGGCTAAGCAAAGACGGGTTCATCGGAGCCACCCACCTTAGCGATGTTCGCATCGGCCGAGCGATACTCCGAGCGCGCCTTTGATAGTCTAAGTCTGGATTCATCTTTGACGGGCCATTGTAAGTCTTGCATCAATTTGCATCGATACTTCATCGGGTCGACGCAACTCTTCGAGTCGACGGCTCGTTTGAGTCGTTACACTTGCCGTTTGAATCGGCATTCCGCTCGGACGGAGCGGGTCATTACAATTGAGCTCATCAAAAGTAATGTTAATAGATTCTTCAACAATCATAGACCTTTTATTGAAAATTCTATATCCCTTACTCTTAGCAGCATATCCGAGAAATATTCCTTCATCTGCTTTAGAGTCGAACTTACCCAAATTGTCCTTGGTATTTAGGATAAAACAGCGACATCCAAAAACTTTGAAATAAAAAATGTTTGGAATCCTTCCAAACCAAAGTTCATAAGGTATTTTCTTCGAGATGGGTCGAATTAACACCCTATGTAAAATATGATAGGCTGTGCTAACAGCTTCTGTCCAAAAATATTTAGGAAGATTATGCTGATTCAGCACGACTCTAGCCATATCACTTAGAGTACGGTTCTTCTGCTCCACAATACCATTCTGTTGAGGAGTTCTAGGACAAGAAAATTCGTGGTAGTATCCACTATCATCACAAAACTTTTTAAAATCAGTATTTACGAATTCGCCACCATGATCACTTCGGATACGAGTAATCATGTAGCCTTTTTCATTTTGTACCTTTTTACAAAATAACTGAAATTCAAAAATAGCATCACTTTTGTTTGATAGAAAGAAACCCAAGTAAAATGAGACAAATCATCAACAATAACAAATGAGTAGAGCTTACCGCCATGACTAGTGACTCTACTAGGACCAAATAAATCTATATGTATCAACAGCAAAGGTCTAGAAGTACTTATATCATTGATGGATTTAAATGTAGACCTATGTGCTTTGTTCTTTTCACAGTCAGTACATACCATATCTCTCTTGAATAGAATTTCAGGGAGTCCTTTTACCAGCTTCTTAGTGCTCAGTCGTGAGATAGTGTCCATATTAGCATGTCCTAGTCTCATATGCCATAGCCAGCTTTCATCTAGATTAGCTACTAGGCATCTTCCTGCATTATTAGTACTCTCCAGAAAGAAAACATAAATATTGTCTTCTTTAATCCCTTCATATACGGGATTACTAGATGACATATCATATATGGTACATTTGTCTTTTACAAAGTTGATACCATAACCATTATCAGCCAAATGACTTATGCTTAGTAGATTATGTTTCAATTCTGTAACTAGACAAATGTCTTTTATTACAGGATAAGGAGATATACCAACAGTGCCATTGCCAATGATATTACCTCTCAGATTATTTTCGAAGGAGACGTATCCTTCTTTTTTCATCGATAGCGTGGCGAACAAAGATGCACCACCAGTTATGTGCTGCGAACATCCGCTATCGAGGATCCACTTGCTTTTAGCATGAGAGGGTTAAGGGTCCACCTACAAAACAAGTAGATGAATCCTTTGGTACCCATTTACTGAAGGGTCCATATTAATTAGTCTTAGGCCTCCAAAATAAAGTGCAATTGTCAACAAGTTTTTTTGCTAAACAATACTGTGATATGTGTCCATGAGTACCATAATATGTGCAAGTGAGTTTTGAAACAATGGTAGTTGAAACTGTGTTGACATGCCTATTTGGTTTCTTTGAAAACCTATAAGTGAAAGCATGGTGATAATCGTGTTTCTTTCGTGCTTTTTGAGTTTTAGTCCTCTTAGGTGTATGCTTAGCATTAGGACTAAACTTAGGCTGTGTCACAGCTATTACCTGTTTTCCTATCTTGATTTCTAACTTTTTAGAAACCGCAAAAGACTCTTCATATTTAGCAGTCATGTCTGAGAGTCTTTGTTCTGTGACTAAGTGCTTCTTCTTCTCTATGTCATATAACTCTTGTATTTTGACATAGTCTCTTTCTTTCTTATCAACTTTGAGGATAGCCTCATGATAGTCTACTTTGAGTTTGGCTATCTCTTCCGTATTACCGGTAGTAGACGTCTCTTTAATGTCTTCAATAAGACTGGACAGTCTAGCTATCTCGGTTGTGTATGCCTTAATCTCTTTTCGAGATTGCTTATACTTGTTAAGCACATTTCTGTGTTCTTCAAGTAGCTCGCTGAAGGCATTTTCTAATTCATCGAAAGTAAAATTGTCATACAAGGGTTTGAGGATACCTTATCAAAAGCCATAAGACAGACATTGGCATTTCCGCAGGGTCTGTCTTCTTCCTCTGTATCACTGGCATCACTTTCATGCCAGATACTTATGTTAGCATACATTCGACTGATTGTTGCTTTTCTGCTTGATCTTGATCTATCGTATGGACTGCTTTTCTTCGAAGTTGGACAGTCCTTCTTCATGTGCCCTAATTTCTTGCATCCAAAGCATATTATTTCATCTTCATTGCTTTCTTGGATATCTCTCTTCCTTCTGTTTGATTTCTCAAACTTTAGGAATTTTTTGAAGTTCTTTACTAGTAGGGCTTGTTCATCACCACTTGATGATTCTTCCTCAGAATCATTACATGTAGATTTTCTGGCTTGAGCTTTAAAAACGATAGACTTTTCTTTTGGGGTTGCTTCTTCAAACTCTTGTAGATCAAGATCATGGGTCATGAGCTTGTCTATCAGTGTTTCCCGAGACATGGTGGTGAGATCGTTTCCTTCAATGATTGCTGTTGCCTTTGGATTCCAGTTCTTGGTTAGAGCCCGTAGCACTTTTCTGATCTTCTCATGATTGCTGTAATCCTTATCAAGAGATTGCAAAGGATTAGTAATATCAAGAAAACATGTGAACATCTGTGTAATTGACTCACCGGATTTCATCTTAAAAGATTCATACTCCTGTGTTAGTCTACTGATTTTAGATTCCTTCACTTGGGAAGTACCTTCATGAGTTACCTCAAGAAGTTTCCAAATCTCATGAGACGTCTTACATGTTAAAACTCTGTTGAATTCCGTTTTGTCAATTGTGCAGAACAGTGCATTGATGGCACGAGCATCTAGACTAGCCTTTGCTTTGAACAACCTCTTTACAACTCTTGAGAACCAAAAGACTCTAGATCGAAATAGATATTACTGGCTTTTGGCTAAGAGAAGTGTAGGTGTGATATGAAAGATTTTGATCGGATGAAAACACTTATTGAAGAGAGAAGAGAAGATGAAATTGATTGAGTGATTTGGAATAAAAAATTCTCTTCTATTTATAGGTGTTTTCTAGGACCGAACTCGGGCAGAGTTCTGGCAGAGTTCTGATGCAAAGATTTCGCAGATGAACGTTGCATGCAGATTTAGAGGCAACAAATATTTAAATTTAAACTGACCGAACTCGGTCAAAGTTTGGACCGAACTCGGGCCAAACTCGGCTTGAGTTCTGTCTAGGTAAAAATGTTAAACATCTGTAAAATATTGTTACAGAATGGAATTAAACTTTTTGGTAGGTAGAATATGGATATGTAGGCTGTATAGGAAAGTGTGTAATGTCCCGCTCCGCACGGTGCACTACGCTGAGACGTTGACTCAGCGAGTCGCATTGACCGAATGAAATGTATCGATGCGAATCGATACGAGAGTTAAGTTATCCCGAGCAATGCATCGAACTAAGTCGATGCGAAGAGTTGCCTTGTCCCAAAGAATGCATTGAGTTGAATCGATGCCAAAGTGCCGCATTGTCCCAAAGGATAAGTACATTGAATCGGCTCGAAGATTCTAAGAAATCGAATCGACCAAGGCGGAAGTCCGAATCTATGCAAGTAATGATTTTAGTTGGTTTCATGTACATGCTATATGTTTACGCTGAAATATTAGAGGTCGGTATTCTGCCTTATTCAGTAAGGGGTCCGCAAAACTAAAACCTCGTCTCACAACGGGCTGAGACTTGGACAGGGTAAGCCAAATCGGATGTATAATTCAATGAAGCATGGAGTGCTCGAATGGCTAAGTCAGGAGAGTTGGCCGTGCAACGAAGTTATGAAATAGAGCCGTATCGGCTCGGCAGAACGACAAGGCGTATCGACTCAAGGTGGGAGGATTGACTCTTCTTTTTACTCCTTCATATCTAAGTCAGAACGTATCATTGTATGCTAAGTTAACTTATCGACGCCATGGGCGTGGTCCGATTGATATATAAATCGTAATGTGTGTCAAACACTAGTTAGAACAATTAAAATGAAACGCGCATCATATGCACGAGTCGCTATGGAACATTTGATATCGCAAAGGTGAGGGCCTCGGTGCGCAAGCCGCAAGAACATGGGATAACTGTATTCAGTGAGTGCCTTAGTGCACGAACTATTCCGTGCCTTCGTGCACGAGTTAGAAGGCTAGAACATTGGAAGGCAATAGGCGAGCGCCCTAGCG
Source organism: Iris pallida (assembly GCA_029216955.1). NCBI lineage: Eukaryota > Viridiplantae > Streptophyta > Magnoliopsida > Asparagales > Iridaceae > Iris > Iris pallida. The sequence continues at coordinate 13,614,116 of JANAVB010041816.1, read as the reverse complement.
TAAAAGCCATGAACATTGAACACTAAGGCATAGAACATGGAAATACGGTCGAAACCTACGTGCACGAGATCATAAAGGATGGCTTCGTTGCGAAAGGATACAGTTGTGGCATGAATGTGGCGGAACTGTTGGATATGACATGTTGTCTCGAAAGGTGTTTCGGACCTTCGGGTCGTTCGGTTGACGAACATTGAGTTGAGGCATGATTCCATTGAACATTGAAATGAAGTATGAAACGTAAGAACATAGAAAGTTAACCAGAGAAATACGAGATGATAAAGTCTGAGACTCGGACTCAAGACTATGTTGGTTGTTTGAATAATAGTGCTTGATTGCTTGAATAATAGGGCGTTGCATGGTCGAATGGGATGGACTTGAGATTAAATGTGATAATCTCTCGTGCACGGGTGTTCCCTCGAACGGTTAAGTGCCGGAGCGCCCCAGAACCGTTTGGCCTAGGAGGGAATGTATCTTTGATAGGCGTACATCCGTAAGACGATTTAGCACTGCGTATAGATGGAAAAAGCCGCAAATGATGGTATGCAGTAGTAATGTTTTGGTTGTTTGGGATAGCAACCCAACCCGTGAAACGTCGGGCTACCCAAATTCGAGGAAAGAAGGAGAGAAAAGAAAGTAAGGAAACTCCTTTAGTCCATTCCGGCGCGGATACGCCAAGACCTTCATATAGCTAAGGAACGATGGGTTGAAAGTGTAGGCGCGTATGCGTCCCGCACATAGATCCTGCTTAGAGATGTACTTATAAAATGACAGGAAAAGAATGGGGCGTATTCACCTTGTGTCGGTACAAGGGCGAGTACGTCGACTTGGTAAGTCACACCACGAAACAAACACAAGATTGTTGTCTGCTTGCCTATTCAATTCGAGTAACATGCTTGCCATGATAATATGCTTTACGCTTTTGAATATGCCATAAAATTGACCCTAAGGAGAATATAGCAAGATCATAAGCTAAGTTGCATGATTCAACATAAATACTACAATATCAGTTTAGAAAGAAGATCTTTGCATCAGTACATGCGAGGACGAACGTACTGATCCTCCACCAGCTTTCATGCATGGTGCATAGAATGGATGGCTCTCGACGAAGCTTCGCTTGGACGCGTTGAGGCTTGGAATGCTGAAGCGTATTGAAGCGTGCGATCGCTTGACGCTCGGCCTTGCAACAGGATTGATGCGGCCGAGATATAGAAGGCATGATGTACGGAACGGTGAAATCCTTTGCGGGCAAGAGAGAACTTGAGTGTTGTAGCCAACCTGGAAAAATTAGTTGGGCTATTGAAAGCCATTGTAATCTCATTTCGAATATCAATAAAGAGAATTGTTTCGTATACTCTGTTTTTTATTCATTGTTAATATCAACTCAAAGTTAACCATTTGAGAACTTGTCATCTTGCCTTGCACGAGCGCAAATCCAGGCTCGTGCGGCATCATGCCCCCTGCGAGGACGATGATTCGGGTGATTCCGGGTCGGGGCGTGACAGATTGGTATCAGAGCTCTAGGCTCAATTTCCTCTGGACGTTCGCTTCATTACAATTCTAAAAGTTGTCCTCCACCAATCGAATCACTCTTGACTCTACTCGATACCGTACTGGATGTTCCATACAATCAGTCTAATATAAATCGTGTAATTTTGCCGCATGTGTTTTGGAAATTACATGATGTTTGCTAAGAAAGTCGCGAAGGGTTTATTGCATTAAGTACAACAAGCCGTGAAATGTTAGTTGCTGCAAGTGTAACAAATTGTGAAATACGACTTGAGATAATGTTACAATGTAACATGTTGAATGAGAAATGAAATTATGCACGATGTACAATGGGTTGTGAGTATTGGTTGTACCTATACGAAAACTTAAATAATGCGTTGCAATGGAAGTGATAAGTCAATATCGAATGTGTTGAACGGATTTGAGCATTGACTTTGAAAGTCGAAAATAAATCATTGTACGATGTGCAACGCGTGCCGGAAGTAAACTGTTGAACGTGGTGCAACGGATATCAAAATAATCGTTGCACGGAGTGCAAAGGAGATTGGAAATAAATCGTTGTACGAGATACAATGGAAGGAACTGAAATCATAAAAATCGATAGAATGAATCCTTCGGTTGCATAGCGAACTTGTATTGGCAAATGAAAATATTAGCCGAGTCGTGTCGGAATTGATTTAATCAAAGTTACGGTTGTGATCAAGCACGATCACTGTAGAAATCGTGAGTCAAAAGAGATTGTTGGTTTATACTAAGTGTAATGCGAGGGAAACGACTTAATTTCTGAGTGGTATATGCCATACCACGTATACGATGAATGACTCGATTCCGAGTGGTATATATTGTACCACTTGTGCGATGAATTGCATCGACGCGTTGTGAGAATTGTAGAAGGTTTGTCTGCAATGGAAGGGAGAGTATCGAAACTCGATTGGAAATTTGTATGATGGTATGTTGATGCAAGTGTTCTTCGAAAATCGGTTGGAACGATAAGGCGAGACTCGTATCAATGAATGATACGTCGGACGAAAATTATAAGTCGGTCAGACGACCGAGACTAGCGGAACGATTATGCTTTGAAGCAAAAATCGGATCGACGGAAAAGAAAAACTTGAACTTAAAAGCGAGTCGCACGACTTGCGATCTCGATAGAAATGTTAGGCGATGCGAATCGAATCGCACGACTTGCGATCTCGATAGAAATGTTGGGCGAGGCAAATTATATTCTGATCGCACGATGTGCGACTTCGATGAAGAGTTGGTTGATGCGGATAAATAGTGCCTAAGAGATAGTTGGTTACGTTACGGCAAAACTCATTTCAGTACGACTGAAACACGTAAAACTTAGAGGGCGAGATCGTATGACTTGAAGGTTCGATGTTGGATAATCGGTAACTCAGTTACGCGATCAAAGTATAGCGGGATGCGGCGAATCGGAGAATGAGTTGATGCATATGGAAAAGTTCGTTGCGAACTTGGATGTATGCGATACGAGTTAAGTTGACGTTGAAACGGATTCAAAGTTGACCCTTACGCTATCGAAATTGATATGAACTATCAAGATCGATACGTAAGGAAACGTAAGCACGATGTGAGAATACAAAATAGAGTGCGCCTTGCACTATCAAAATTTTGTAAGTAACAATACGAGAAGGAACGAGCTGGTTGATCATGAACTTTGTGATTAATCAAGACGAGACTATAAGTTATCGACGATTGCTCGATGCGTATAGCATCTCGTGTGTCGACCGCAAATAAGATAGACTCGAACTCAATACGAGTAGACGCGTCGTGAATAACAGAATCATCGATGGTAGTGCATGACTTTACTCAGAGGATAGTTGCGCATCAGTTGCGCCGATAGAAATAGTTTTGTCCGAAATTGGGTAGTCGCATAGAAATTGTCGGAACGTGATCTGGCTCCGAAATAAGATATAGCATGGTTCATAGTAAACTGTCCTTCGGTGATGATCCACAATTATCGAGCGTAGCTTCGGGGCAGCTGACCCTAGAAGACTTGACCGCCAAATCAAATCGAATGTTGCAGACCGTAAGATGACCCATGCGATATTGTATAGGAGATTGCATCGATAAAAAATATAACATGGTACATGTTGACGATAAGTCTAGGCGATCGAGAATTGTTGGAACAGCTTTCTATTGAGAATGATGTAGCTAGATTTTGAGTATTCGTCGGATGAATGCTCGAATGGTTATGTTGGTCGACGATCGAACTTGAAATTTACCAACGAACTTGGTGATTCAGATAGGCGAGTGCGAGAATCGTGCTATGCACGAGAGAGAACGATAAGGGAAGGACTTACGAGTTATGTCGTTAGATTCAGATTCACTTTACAATTGAGCTTGCGTGAATCGAACTTATATACGATGTTGCGAGACGGATAAGTTAGGAATTTGGCTAGTGAATTCCTACTCTTTAGGAAATTGAATGTAAGACGCATCGTAAAGATCTTCGTGTCCAAGCGATCTTTGCCTTGAGCATCGTCGACTGGAATTAAACTTGTGTCGGATAGATTGTGGCCTTTGTACAATGTCAATTTGTGTTGCGTCGGGAGAAGTTAAACACGGTGTCTTGGTAAGTCACCTAGCGGACGTAGTCCTGAATGTTGATACTTTTACAAGTCAACAAAAGGGAATCATGTCGAGGTAAGATACGAAGTAAAACTTCAGAAATAAGTTGGGTAGCGACGTCGAACGCTAGGCGTTGCGGAGACTCGTTGTGATTGGATGCACGACGGCTTGACGCGACGCATAGAGTTGATAGTCCATACGAAACAAACAAAATAAGAAATACGATTTCTGAATCGCGTCGCATGCAGTGACTTTATTGTATGAATCACGTATGTATCGAATATATGTATACGATAAGATTTCGAGAACAGTTGTTAAGATAAGTCCATTTGAGAGTACGAGATGGCAAGCATAGGATTGAAATTTACCTGTTAGCCTTGTTTCAATTTTCTACCACTGGACTTGGTCGAAATACCTATATCTTCCGGACGCCTTGAATATAGGTACGGATCCAAATCGAGTTGTATACAAATTCAAATTGAGCTGCTGGAAAGAATTTGAAGTGTTAATGAAAAGCTTGCAAGATAGTGTGAAACTGAAAAATATTGGTGGAACGAGATCGTAAAACGATCTATAAAACACTTAATCGGAGTGTTGGTTTTGGTTCGAGGACGAACCTTGTTTTGAGTGGTATATTCTGTAATGCCCCGCTCTGCACGGTGTATTACGCTGAGACGTTGACTCAGCGAGTCGCATTGACCGAATGAAATGTATCGATGCGAATCGATACGAGAGTTAAGTTGTCCCGAGCAACGCATCGAACTAAGTCGATGGGAAGGGTTGTCTTGTCCCAAAGAATGCATCGAGTTGAATCGATGCCAAAGTGCCGCATTGCCCCGAAGGATAAGTGCGTTGAATCAGCTCGAAGATTCTAAGAAATCGAATCGACCAAGGCACAAGTCTGAACCGATGCAAGTATTGATTTTAGTTGGTTTCATATGCAGGCTATATATTTACGCTAAAATATTAGAGGTCGACATTCTGCCTTATTCAGTAAGGGGTCCGCGAAACCAAAATTCTGCCTCGTAACGGGCTGAGACTTGGGCACGGTAAGCCAAATCGGACGTATAATTCAATGAAGCATGAAGTGCTCGAATGGCTAAGTCAGGAGAGTTGGCCGTGCAACGAAGTTATAAAATAGAACCGTATCGGCTCGGCAGAACGACAAGGCGTATCGACTCAAGGTGGGAGGATTGACTCTTCTTTTTACTCTTTTATATCTAAGTCAGAACGTATCATTGTATGCTAAGTTAACCTATCGACGCCACGGGCATGGTCCGATCGATAGATAAATCGTAATGTGTGTCGAACACTAGTTAAAACAACTGAAATGAAACGTGCATCATATGCACGAGTCGCTATGGAATATTTGATATCGCAAAGGCGAGCGCCTCGGTGCCAAGCCGCAAGAACATGGGATAACTATATTCGGCGAGTGCCTTAGTGCACGAACTATTCCGTACCTTTGCGCACGAGTTAGAAGGCTAGAACATTGGAAGACAATAGGCGAGCGCCCTAGCGTGTAAGCTATGAACATTGAACACTAAGGCATAGAACATGGAAATACGGTCGAAACGTGCCTACGTGCACGAGATCATAAAGGATGGCTTCGTTGCGAAAGGATACAGTTGTGACATGAATGTGGCAAAACTGTTGGATATGACATGTTGCCTCGAAAGGTGTTCGGGACCTTCGGGTCGTTCAGTTGACGAACATTGAGTTGAGGCATGATGCCATTGAACATTGAAATAAAGTATGAAATGTAAGAACATAGAAAGTTAACCGGAGAAATACGAGATGATAAAGTTTGAGTCTCGGACTCAAGACTATGTTTGGTTGTTTGAATAATAGTGCTTGATTGCTTGAATAATAGGGCGTTTCATGGTCGAATGGGATGGATGCCACTACCACATTTTAGCTTGAGGGTATTTTGGTCATTTGGTAAAATTTTGAATTTTATTTAATTTATTGAATTGGTGATTGATATCTGTGACTTTGACTAATTGAGACTTTGTAGACTAGCCTAGAAGCTAACCCTAACTATGGTGACTTAGTAGGCAATGGTGTGACCCTAGTCTAGCTTAAGTCAAGCCTATTTTTAGTCATTAGAAACTAGTTTTAAATAGGAGGATTAATAAATAGGATCATGACTATGACTTGTGATTTTTTATTTCATGACTTATGTAATTAATGCCATGGCCCATGACTTGAGCCCAAACCCCAACCAACCCACACATGGCCAGCCAACCTAGGGTTTCCCCCTATTTAATGTCATTTCCACTTGTTCTTGCCTCTTTTGTGCTCAACCAATTTTTAGAAGGAAAGGTAAATCCCCAACTTCCCAAATTCCTATAAATTCCATTTTTAATCCTTTTTGACCCTAATATTTTGCATATGATTCTAATCAACCTCTACTTGCTGATTATGGGGAGTAATTTTAGTTTTAGTATAATTTGGAGGATTTAGCTAGTAACGAAAACCGTTTGATGTGGGGCTTTTTCTTGATCCTTGCAATCTATAGATAAATCCTTCTAATTCCATTTTAATTCTAATTTTATTACATGGTAGCCTAGATCTAGGTGTCCCCTAGCTATACTGAAAGTTTGGTGTCCATTGCGTGTCACGACCCGCACCCTAGAGTAAGGGCACGAGAAGTGGGTACGTCCAGCCTACGCTGCAGTATCGGCGGTAGAACGCTGTCCTAGGTCACAACATCTAACAATATAATGCTAAACAGTTTATACTCCCCGAATGGGGGTGACATAGCAGAAAGTCAACTCAATCACAACTCAGGCAGAAAGATAAGATAGAAGATAGGTAGATAGATACTGCTGAAAAGAAAGAAAATCCACAAGTACAAACAGAGAGTCTAAGTGTCTAAGATAAGTACATATCCCAAGTATCAAATATGTACAATCATCCAGAGAGTAATATAAATGAAAACATCTTAGTCTAGAGGAGTGTCATCCACTGCTAGTGGGATCTGCTGTTGGTCCAGGTCCAACATCTCATCTAAGGTAGCACCGTAAAAGGTATACACACAGGCTTCCTCCTCGTCCTTCGTAATATTTTCAATAGGTCCAGTCAGGACAGGAGAGAGCACAATATATCTCAACAGTTCATAGCAGGTTAGAAAATATAATCATGCAGTAAAGTAAGATACATGACTGAAAGAAAGTACAGGATGTAAACAGAGAAAGCTGTAATAGAAATATATACTGTAAATAGAGAACTATCAGTGGCTAGTGCGTCAGAGTACAATGTAAACATGTGAATGGCATAGGAGATTCTGGAAACTATAATATGGAGTGATTCTGGGAACTACACTACTTGGATATTATTCACATGTCTACTTTTACTCTCCCGTACCTCCAATCAATACACAAGGATCCAACCAGATTATGTTATGATTCCATGCAAAGGCCCACAAGGGGTGATATATGGAAGGCCCATAAATGGGTAATTCTGGGAATGCAACGCCACAGTCTCAAAATGCGTAGGACTAGGCATACGAAACATGCCAGCTGTATGCATACGAAGAATACTCCAATATGTGAAATCCTCGTACATATACATAAGATGCAAATCACAGGCCAATCACAAATAACTATATCTCATCCACAAAATCACAAGAGAAAATGATAATCCAGATAGTATCAAATAAAAGAGTCAAAAGATAGATGGCCGGGTGGAAACAAATCCACTAGCAAACAGCTATGAATATATTCTAAGATACTGGAGTCCAACTTCCAAAAATTAAATGAAAGATACAAGTAAGGAAAGAATCAGACATCGTCAGAGGGTGAGATATCCTCGATAGAAAATGAAGGAGCTAAACCGAGTCCGTGCTCCTGGGGCAATCCTGACCATCTACACCTGGAGAGATCACCAGGTCCTCAGCGGGACATAACAAGATACAGAAAAACATGCCATATAAACTGAATATAAATTGCTCAAAATAATTCGGATCATAACATGGTTCAGTACTTTATCATCGAAGCAGTGAACCACACCTACAACCAAACAAGGACAAGAAGTGGTATACTAGTTCATGACAAAATACTGTTCCAAGCCATGAACGGTATAGTACACAACCATATAGAAAAGTACATACACCTACGGATAAAGATCATCTAACCATTCTAAGTGAAATATATTTTAAGAACAGTTCATGGTCGCATGACTACCGGGTCAAGTCAGAAAAATACCAATGCAGTATAGTACCTCAGTAGCGAGTCACAACACCATATACTAATTCTCAATATCGAGCGAGTCTATAGCATATAGTCTACCTATCGTTCCTCAGTAGCGAGTGAGTCTACGATAGATAGGGTGGTAGTCAACTTCCAATCATGTTCTTCCCGCCCAATGCCGACTCATAACTGCTAAGTCTTCTAGCATGCAACTCTATTAGTAGTTATTTCCTAACGCACGTCCTCACGTATCGGTGGCCAACCAACTACGCAAGTACGAGACCTATATGAGACTCGTGATTCGTGTAACACATGTGGCAAGGCCAATGAATGCATCACAACATAGGGTAGTCTTCTTAACTTTAAGTCGATGCATAATAATAAAGTAATAGAAATAAAACTAAACAGTTAATTGCATAAAATATATCAAGACAGAAAATGATAATAAGTAAGAAAATAAAACTAAATCAGCATGCTAACTGGCAGTAAATAAGAAGAATATAATGGTAAGGTATCTTGTCTGAGGGTGGTGCGAGATGTAGCAAAATCCGACTGTCAGAATCGTCCACATGAAAGTAAAAATTCACAAGGAGCTCCGGATGCTGAAACAAACATCACGAACGAGTTTGGAATAAAAGATATGCCTAGGAAACGCCTGTCCAAAAGTCCAATTCTGGAACATAGGCAAAATCGTAATTTTGGGTCAAAACGATGTCCGCCGTTGGACCCATTTTGCACCGAAATGTGTGCCAGAACCTACGATCTCTAAAGTCGTCAAACTACATGTCTACGGGTCCGGTTTGAGGAGACGAACTCAACGGTATGTCCAGTTTTGGATTCCGATGAGCCGTGCACAAATTCGCCCGGTAGAGCGGGTCGAGGGCCCACCAAAAAGGCGTTCCGATTTTACCTTCTCAGAATCGGACCAAACTTGGCATACAGGACCAAAAAAATGATACGGTCCTGCTGGCGCAAGTTTCGTCTCGATACGACAAACGTACACGAAGTTATGGCCAAGTTTGCAAAAGGTCGATACGGGGATATCTCGACGGATACGCACTGATTTTGTCGCGCACACGTAACGAAATTGAGTTCCGTCAGTTCCCACACGTCGGCAACATCCATACGCACCTTTTGATGCATATAGTGTGCGACCACATCGCCCGGTTTGTTGGGACACATGCCGTATCGGTTGGATTTTCTAAAAATTTTAGTTTTAGAAACAGATTTTTCCTAAAGTTTGAAAAGGTTTTAACAACGATATAATTAGTTTAAAAATAAACTAAAAGTGGGGTCTCCATCTGGTATATGTTGTTATCAGATCTGTTCAAATAGATTCTCAAGGATGACGAGGAATCGAAAAAATTTTGCCTTACAAGAAGGGGGATTGAATCGAGTTTCTTGTCGAATTTAGGACATGTTTTTGGTCGACTTGGCGTCGTATTTCAGGTCGATTCTGATGGGGTATAATCAAATTCCTTTGAAGCGGATTGAAGAGGGTCAGATGGGCTTTATCTAGAAATTTCTAGGTCGATAAGTTATCAAGTACAATCGAAGAAAAGTTCGAGGAAAGTTGAATACCTGGCGGAGTTTAGAAAAAGGGTATCTCTGTTTCGGGATTGGTTTCGACGTACTTGGCAATGCTTCGATGCACGCACGGTAGTCGCAGGTGGCCTGGGATGTGCGCCTGGGGTTTGAGACTTCTCTGGGATCGAAAACTCGATCTCGAGTATGGATTTCTCGCGAACGTAGGGTTTCCCTATTCCCGCTCGTTGCCTATATACTCGGGTGAAAAAAAAAATCCGAGTTCAACCGAGTTTAGGTATGCTTTAGAGGGTTTAGATAAGGCCACTGTTGATCAAATCCTTAGGAGATCTAAAGATTTGATTCTGCTCCGCTTTCTTTTGAATCCCTATTTTTTTTTAAAAGAAGGAAGAGGTCACGAACCAGTGTTTGCTGCTGTGCGATTTCTATAGGGTCGGGATGATGGCAGCACTGTTCATTGAACAGTGTTGCGGGTTATTATTATTATTCTTTTTTTTCTTTTGTTATTCCTAATGGCTTCCAGGCAGTGGACCATGTATGGGAACACCAGCTCGGGCTGCTGAACGAAGCATTGGTGATTTGAACAGTGCTGACGTCAGCATGACGTCAACACATCTTTTTTTTTTCTGCTTCTTATTCTTATTCTAATATATATATATATATATATATATATATATATATATATATATACACTTATAATATCTAGCTAAATTATAAAATAAATCTCTAAAATCCCTAAAAATATTTTAAAAATATTTAAATACTTATTTGGTAAAAATCTTACCTTGTATGTCTACAACAAGATTATGAACCCAATTATTAATCCAAACACCAACCCTTAAATACTACAAATTATTAAATAGATAAATAAATAATATAACAAAATCCTACAACATTTCTAATATAGTTTAGTAAAGGTTTTTGTACCAAAAAAATAATACATATGCACTACCATATAGAATAGCAGTCTCTTGCTATATCTTGATATCCCCACTCATATAACTAAATTAAAAAGGCTATTTAATAATTCAGAGCAAAATACTATAAATCTAAAATAATTAAAAAAATTCATAAAAATTTCTAGGGGGATTACATCCTACCCAACTTATAAAAATTTCGTCCTCGAAATTAAAATAAATCTTAATATCCGCGGACAAAGAAGTTACGAACGACAAAACGGTTAGGTATGTCAAACCATACCAAGGCTATATGAAAGGATGAAAGGGACAGTCTACCATCGAACTCTAGTTCGACATGACTCTTCTAAGGGATAGGTTGCACGAAGTTCTCAGCTCTACCCAACTTATAGAAGTTGGGTAATCGTGGAAAGCAAAGCACGGTAATAGGACTGCTAATGAGGACAAATTCTAAAGAGATGTACGAGGGTATGAGGTACTTACGTTTGTAGTCACGGACTCTAAAGGAAGCCTAGGTATTACATACTTAACATTGCTCCTATGTTGAGTATGTTTCATCAAGGCAGTAGGAGAGGTCTTGTTTGAACATAATCAGGAACAATTTGGTATAGGGGAATTCCATTGATCGAATAACATAGGCTTCGGAGAGACGCGGTTAAGAAATTTATGGTAGAAGTTTTCGTGGGCCCAGAGATGGAAACTAAATAGGTGGAGAGGCTCATTTCATAAAGGTAGGTTTTATAGTCCAAATAGGACGATAAGCACATATGGGTTTGACTAGCTTTTAGTGATCCCTCTATATGGACATCAATCTTTGATTGAATAAATCTTGGTTTTAATCTATATGGGCTGCAAAAATTTCATAAAACCAATCTAAACCATCCTTATTAGGTTATGGTACTTTTAGAACAGGTTCTAGTCCAAGTGGTTGGGCTAATTACAAATCAGGTTGTTTGAATAGGTTCGGTAAGTTGTGAGACGCACCTCCCGTGACTTTTGTGTTTAAGTAGCACAAAAGGCCTCTATTGAGTGGCACACTATGGACATGTGCGTAGTGGGCTTCGAATAGATCACAACTATATATTGGGTCGAACGAATTGAGTTGAGATTGAATCTCAGATTGAAGTCGGAAGGTTCATCGATATTACGGTAAGGACTATAGTTAGCATTTTTAACTCGAAAGTCGCATCATAAATATAGAGTACAAGGGAACGTTGTTGAGTGGGACGCAATATACCTAGAAGAAGATGGGCTCGTGTAGATCTTGTATATGAAATTTGTTTGAAGAAAAAGTCTTGTGTTGTGCTCCAAATATTAAAATCACGATAGGGAACACCCAAGGATCAAAATAGAGAGTGGGTTTTCATGAGGTAATGATTTATCCTTCTAACGGTAACCAATTTATCCTAATCAATCGATGAAAGAAGTCTAGAGGGCATTCCATCTATAATCTCTAGAAATTCCTTTCTCAAAATTAAAACCAGGGAATGATTTTATAATTGATAAAGTTAGAAATATTCCAAGTCGTGGTATCATACATTGACTTGATATCAACGAGTAATAGAATCATGATGCGGTAGATATGAATCAAGGACGAAGTGATTGCAAATAGATGGAAGAATATTGTGTACGTCATACTTGTGTTCCCGTAGGAATTCTCCCAGCACGAAACAAATATGGGCCATTTCACATATACAAGGTCTACCAAAAAGGTATCTAACTCTAAGGCACGTCTTAGAAATCCTTTTTGACCTAATCCTTAATCGCTTTTCTAAGCAAGTCTGTCTATGCTACGGTTTTTGAGATTACTAAAGATGTTTGTAGGTAGTACCTTGCAATGCAATTGCTAACTCTTAATCCCAATGTGTTTAGGGAGAACGAGATTACTATTCTATGCATGAATATGACACAAATGAAGGTGCATCAGTCATGTATTAACTAGAATATTACCTGTGGTATCTGTCAGCTCGGGAAGGGTGTCTAACACTGTCATGGTGAATGCTTGTCCTTGCCTCAGATTATTCATCTCTTTTCTAGCAGGCCTATACTCTGGTGTCTGGCCCACCAAGGCTGGTCCTTCCTGATATTCTTCTAAGGAAAGTGGTTGTGGTGCAACTGGCCCGAGAGTTATTGGCCCTCGTAACTGTTGCTGTGGTGGTACTGGAGCTAAACTGGGTATGGTATGTCGGTTGGGACAATCTCGAAGTTTATGCTCATTGGAACTGCAATTGAAGCAACACTTTAGTCGCCGACGACAGTCCTTCTGCTGGTGCCCTCTCCTTCCATAAAACTGGCAGGTTATTGTACTTGGAATTTGGTAGGGCACGGCTTGCTGTTGATATTGTGCAGTAAGTCGTCGTTTGGGGCCTCATGAACCAAGTTGAACTGGAAAGTCTATCGGGACATAGTATCTTTGAGTTTATTGTGCTTCCTTGTGAAAGATCTTCTGACTTCTGGCTTCTTCCAATACTGCAGCGTGCGAAATTCTAGATTGCACAGTGGTGTGTGTTTTAATCTCGGGCCTTAATCCATTATGAAACCTTTTTGCCTTCTCCTTCTCCGTTGGCATCAATCCCTCGGCAAATCTGCTTAGTCGGCTAAATTCTGCATCATACTCGTTAACCGACTTTTTGCCTTGTTTGAGGTGGAGGAACTGGTCATACAATACATTCCGAGCAGCGGTTGGAAAGTACCTCTCGTTGAAGAGTTTGTAGAACTCTTCCCATGACTGATTGGTACCCAAGTGCCTCTCCTCTGCCTTCCACCAATGATGGGCATTGTCCTCGAGTAATAAATCAACTGCGGTCTTCCAATCTTCTTTAGGCAACTGTGACGCCTTTAACTTCTTCTCGGTGCTAATAAGCCATGAAGAAACTTCTAGTAGGCCTTCGGTACCTTTGAAGGTCTTTGGCTTCATTAGGGTGAAATCTGAAATACTACCTACGTATGAATGGGGTCTTGGTGGAGGTGCTGGTACTTGGTCTGGTGGTGGAGATGGGGGTCTATTAAGTGGGACCATCACGTCTTTTCTCAATAGCTCATTTTGCTACCACTGAGCCCGCAATAAAGTATAAAGGAACCGATTGGTATCATCTCCATCAATCGGGGGCATAGGCATCTGCGGTCCATCTTGAGGTAGATTCTGATGAAGGGGTGGTGGAGTATACCCTCCCTGGGGTACAGGGGTCTGCTGAACAGACTGAACTAACTGGGGTTTAGAGGCTTGGGGATGCTGGTGAGTAGGTGGTGTCGTCTGGTCTGGCTGAGAAGGCATGGGTGAGGTTGCTATAGGTGAATATGCTCCTCCTGGGCTGCCGAGTTTCCTGGTGTGACAGCAAGTGGCGCAGCGCTACCGCTATGAGGATTTATTTTCTGGCACGAGATATAGAATTTTCGTTAGAACAATTTCAAGCTAGATGCAAGTCAAGCAATCAAATGAGAGTTTGAAGAGGAATCAAGGAAGGTATCAAACATGAGGATGAGATTCCTAATTTCTAATCCTATATGCAGGCTCGTATCAGCACAGTTATGTAGCCGATACGATATGCTCTGACCTGCATGGGCCACCACAAAAACATATAATGCCCCAGTCTCAAAATACGTAGGACTAGGCATACGAAACATGCCAGCTGCATACATACGAAGAATACTCCAATATGTGGAATCCTCGTACACATACATAAGCTGCAAATCACAGGCCAATCACAAATAACTATATCTCATCCACAAAATCACAAGAAAAAATGATAATCCAGATAGTATCAAATAAAAGAGTCAAAAGATAGATAGCCGGGTGGAAACAAATCCACTACCAAACAGTTATGAATATAATCTAAGATACTGGAGTCCAACTTCCAAAAATTAAATGAAAGATACAAGTAAGGAAAGAATCAGACATCGTCAGAGAGTGAGATATCCTCGATAGAAAACGAAGAAGCTAAACCGAGTCCGTGCTCCTGGGGCAATCCTGACCATCTACACCTGGAGAGATCACCAGGTCCTCAGCGGGACATAACAAGATACAGAAAAATATGCCATATAAACTGAATATAAACTGCTCAAAATAATCCGGATCATAACATGGTTCAGTACTTTATCATCGAAGCAGTGAACCACACCTACAACCAAATAAGGACAAGGAGTGGTATACTAGTTCGTGACAAAATACTGTTCCAAGCCATGAACGGTATAGTACACAACCATATGGAAAAGTACATACACCTACGGATAAAGATCATCTAACCATTCTAAGTGGAATGTATTTTAAGAACAGTTCATGGTTGCATGACTACCGGGTCAAGTCAGGAAAATACCAATGCAGTACAGTACCTCAGTAGCGAGTCACAACACCATATACTATTTCTCAGTATCGAGCGAGTCTATAGCATATAGTCTACCTATCGTTCCTCAGTAGCGAGCGAGTCTATGATAGATAGGGTGGTAGTCAACTTCCAATCATGTTCTCCCCGCCCAATGTCGACTCATAACTGCTAAGTCTTCTAGCATGCAACTCTATTAGCAGTTATTTCCTAACGCATGTCCTCACGTATCGGTGGCCAACCAACTACGCAAGTACGAGACCTATATGAGACTCGTGATTCATGTAACACATGTGGCAAGGCCAATGAATGCATCACAACATAGGGTAGTCTTCTTAACTTTAAGTCGATGCATAATAATAAAGTAATAAAAATAAAACTAAACAGTTAATTGCATAAAATATATCAAGACAGAAAATGACAATAAATAAGAAAATAAACTAAATTAGCATACTAACTGGCAGTAAATAAGCAGAATATAATGGCAAGGTATCTTGCCTGAGGGTGGTGCGAGATGTAGCAAAATTCGACAGTCAGAATCGTCCACACGAAAGTCAAAATCCACAAGGAGCTCCGGATGCTGAAACAAACATCACGAACGAGTTTGGAATAAAAGATATGCCTAGGAAACACTTGTCCAAAAGTCCAATTCTGGAACATGGGCAAAATCGTAATTTTGGGTCAAAACGATGTCCGCCGTTGGACCCGTTTTGCACCGAAACGCACGCCAGAACCTACGGTCTCTAAAGTCCTCAAACTACATGTCTACGAGTCCGGTTTGAGGATACGAACTCAACGGTATGTCCAGTTTTGGATTCCGATGAGCCGTGCACAAATTCGCCCGTTAGAGTGGGTCGCGGGCCTGCCAAAAAGGCGTTCTGATTTGACCTTCTCAGAATCGGACCAAACTTGGCATGCAGGACCAAAAAAATTATACGATCCTGCTGGCACAAGTTTCGTCTCGATACGACGAACGTACACGAAGTTATGGCCAAGTTTGCAAAAGGTCGATACGGGGGTATCTCGACGGATACGCACTGATTTCGTCGCGCACACGCAACGAAATTGAGTTCCGTCAGTTCCCACACGTTGGCAACATCCATACGCGCCTTTTGATGCATATAGTGTGCGACCACATCGCCCGGTTTGTCGGGGCGCACGTCGTATCGGTTGGATTTTCTAAAAATTTTAGTTTTAGAAACAGATTTTTCCTAAAGTTTGAAAAGGTTTTAACAACGATATAATTAGTTTAAAAATAAACTAAAAGTGGGGTCTCCATCTGGTATATGTTGTTATCAGAACTGTTCAAATAGATTCTCAAGGATGACGAGGAATCGACAAAATTTTGCCTTCCAAGAAGGGGGTTTGAATCGAGTTTCTTGTCGAATTTAGGACAGGTTTTTGGTCGACTTGGCGTCGTGTTTCAGGTCGATTATGATGGGGTATAATCAAATTCCTTTGAAGAGGATTGAAGAGGGTCAGATGGGCTTTATCTAGGAATTTTTAGATCAAAAAGTTATCAAGTACAATCGAAGAAAAGTTCGAGAAAAGTTGAATAGCTGGCGGAGTTTAGAAACATGGTATCTCTGTTTCGGGATTGGTTTCGACATACTTGGCAATGCTTCGATGCACACACGGTGGTCGCAGGCGGCCTAGGATGTGCGCCTGGGGTTCGAGACTTCTCTGGGATCGAAAACTCGATCTCGAGGGTGGATTTCTCGCGAACGTAGGGTTTTCCTATTCCCGCTCGTTGCCTATATACTCGGGTGAAAAAAAAAATCCGAGTTCAACCGAGTTTCGGTATGCTTTAGAGGGTTTAGATAAGGCCATTGTTGATCAAATCCTTAGGAGATCTAAAGATTTGATCCTGCTCCGCTCCCTTTTGAATCCGCATTTTTTTAAAAAAAAAGAAGAGGTCACGAACCAGCGTTTGCTGCTGTGCGGTTTCTATAGGGTCGGGATGATGGCAGCACTGTTCATTGAACAGTGCTGCGGGTTATTATTATTATTCTTTTTTTCTTTTGTTATTCCTAATGGCTTCCACGCAGTGGACAATGTATGGAAACACCAGCTCGGGCTGCTGAACGAAGCATTGGTGATTTGAACAGTGCTGACGTCAGCATGACGTCAGCACATCTTTTTTTCTTTTCTTATTCTTATTCTAATATATATATATATATATATATATATATATATATATATATATATATATATATATATATATATATATATACACTTATAATATCTAGCTAAATTATAAAATAAATCCCTAAAATCCCTAAAAATATTTAAATACTTATTTGGTAAAAATCTTACCTTGTATGTCTACAACAAGATTATGAACCCAATTATTAATCCAAACACCAACCCTTAAATACTGCAAATTATTAAATAGATAAATAAATAATATAACAAAATCCTACAACATTTCTAATATAGTTTAGTAAAGGTTTTTGTACCACAAAAATAATACATATGCACTACCATATAGAATAGCAGTCTCTTGCTATATCTTGATATCCCCACTCATATAACTAAATTAAAAAGGCTATTTAATAATTCAGAGCAAAATACTATAAATCTAAAATAATTAAAAAAATTCATAAAAATTTCTAGAGGGATTACAGGGAATGCCTATAAATGGGTGATTCAAGGAAGACTCTGCGATCATGAGAGTACATGTCACAAGTGATCAATGAACCGTAAAGCATAGTGATACACCATGTAAGTGAAACGCACAGAACATGTAGTATCCGATGCTCTCTGAGGGGATAACATCTCAAGAAGGGATCCATATAGTACTAATCCGTGTGACCAACGTGACAGTATCAAGTAAAGTAATTTAAAGCAGAAAAATAATTCTAAACAGGATATAAAATAATCAGAGAATGTACTCGCCTGGTATCTGAGTGTCCGGATGAAATGTACTGTCCGAGGAGAGGTGTCTGGCTCCTAATCAGAACGGCACAAGTCACAATAAGTCTAAAATGATAACAAGATGCAATTCAATGCATTCTAAATGAATCTAGGTCAACCTAGGCTAAAGTCAACTCTTGGTCAACTCTGGTCAACCCTAGAAGTCAAACTAGGTCAACTCTAGTCCAAATTGGTCATCCAAGGTCAAACAGGTTTATACTAGTCTAACTAGTCTATTCTAGGCCTAATCAAGACTAAACAAGTCTAACTAAACTCTCTTTAGGCAACAGACACATCATAGGCCATATACCTATGTAGAGTCATAACCATGTAGGCCATGAGCTAATACAACATAACCTATAGGCCAAAAACCATATATAGAAATATATGTATATATATATTTATCACTATTCACATATAAGAATATATATATATATATATATATATATATATATATATATATATATATATATATATATATATATATATATATATACCAAGGAATAGGCCTAACACATAGCTATCACACATATAGAAATTCCTTTACCTCTTACACTACCATCCCACATTCACATTAGATTAGGCCCTAGGCACACACTATCGACGTACATATATATGAATATGTATACATAGAGAGGAGGCAAACTATGAGATGTGTGTGCGTTCATGAACAAAAGTGTGTGGGTGAGAGTAGGCAATAAGTGACGGGAAAAATATGTGTTAGAGGATATGTGAACTTGTGTATGTGTGTTCCAGGGAAATGGAATACATAAAAATAGTGTAGTGTCAAGGGAAATCAATGGCAGTGTGTGTGTTCAGTGAAAGGAAACATAAGACAGTTTGTGTATGGCTGGAATTATATGTAATGTGTGTAGGAATCACATAAAATGGACTGAAACATGTATGTGTGTCTATGTGTTAGCAGAAAATAGAGTATGTTGTGTCAAACAGGAAATGAGTGTTATACAGTGAAGGAAATCAAATCAGTGTGTCAAACATTTGTGTGTGTCAAACATTTGTACTAACAGGGAATGGAATGTGTAGTGTTCAGTGTGTGTGTGATGTATCAATGTGAACCTGTGTGTGTATCTGTGTGTTCAGTCATAGGGAATGAGTGTGTGTGCCAGTGTCATTAGGAACATATAATGTGAGTGGACTGAACATTTATGTTTGTGTGTTACATGCACGAAACAGTGTTAAATCTGTGCACAGGGATTAAATGACAGTGTTCACAAGTAATTCCAGGTTTTCAGTTTTAGAATATACAGTGCTAAATCAAAACCCATCATCTACACCACCATGAATCCAATGTAACTAAACTTAGATAATATAGGCATCAATATGAGATTAGCAACCAATTCAAGAAAAATCAGGAAGTGACAGTTAATACAAAAGCAAGTTTAACATTGAAACCCAACTCAATCATTGATTATCCCATTTACAGGTTACAAGGCCTATTCGAATATGTAATTTAAACTAACAGTGATTTGGAAATGTTAGGATATAATTTAGCATACAATTAATCACTAATTAACAGGATTTAAACATAGGAAAAGAAGAACAGTGTATTCACTGATACACTGCTGTATCAGTCGACTATGCATTCCAAACCACATTCGATTTCCTAATCAATAAAAACAATTCATGAAGAATATAAGAGAGGCAATAATTTGTGGTTATTAGTAGGTAACATACAACCCAAATTGGTGCCCTAAAATAGGACACACGAGTGTCCAAACCATCTCACACGCACGCACGAGCCTGGCACGAGCTCGCGTGACCAGTGCACGTGTCCGCTCGTACCCGACACGCATCCTTAGGACACAAAACCTCGGGGGTGTCATGACAGACACTGCCCCTTGCTTCATGTCCAGCCACACGTGTCCACGTGCTCTGTGCACTGAGCACGAGCACGCTGGTAGCAGGGGAAGGCTACCCACGCGCGCGCGTGGTGCACCCCGCGTGTGCACGTGTCCAAAGCGACACGACACGACACAGAAAACATCCCAGTCGACCATAAACTTGTAAGCTACCTCAAAACTCAACTTTCTATTCAAACACTTTTCCAAATATCGATCGAAATGCGCACTGTGGCATTTCGTCGAACACCTGCGCACAACACTGATACGTGTCCGATACAGACACGTACATGATACAAAATTGGACAAACTCTATTCCTACAGAACCAGGACACCTAGGGCTAGGTGTTTATGCGAAGAAATCCTAATTTTAATGGGGGAATAGGATTTTACCTATGTGTGTTCTTCAACACAAAAGCTTCTTCAAAGGGGATCTCCAAAAGCCACCCAACTTCTCCAAGTTGATTCAATCCTGTGATTTGACTCCACAAATAGTAGGAGAACA
This sequence comes from Iris pallida, assembly GCA_029216955.1. Taxonomy (NCBI): domain Eukaryota; kingdom Viridiplantae; phylum Streptophyta; class Magnoliopsida; order Asparagales; family Iridaceae; genus Iris; species Iris pallida. The sequence goes on along the minus strand of JANAVB010041816.1, from coordinate 13,593,764 downwards.
GTGATTAGAATATTATAGAAGAAATTCCAATGAAAATAGAGCTCTATTGATTAATCTATGGAGAAAAGAAGTGTAGGCTCACCTTGTTCTTAGGAAAAATGATGAACTATTGAAAAGAGGCACAACTTTCTAAAATGATACTATATAGGCAAGGAGGGGGGTCTTGGCCGGCCACTTAGCTTAGGGTTAGGGTTTCTAGGTTGCATCTAAGGGCTAGCAATAAATCAAGGCTAATGAGTGGCCTAAAATCTAGGGCTCTTTCCTAGTTAAGTTGCAACCACTCTACTTAGCTAAACATGACTCAACCCACTATCCCATACTAACTAATTCTCAATGTGGCTAACTAGACTAGCTATGGCTAATCTAGGTTAGGTCCAATCTAGGTTAGGCTTACCAAAACCACATGGCAATAAATAAACTAGTATTTAAATCACACCATTCAAATAAATTATTTTAAATTCCTAATAAAATATATTAAATTCAATTTATTCAAAAATGACAAAAATATCCTCAAACTAGAAATGTGGTAGTGACAAATCTACCCTCCTTAAAAGAATTTCGTCCTCAAAATTGAAAGGCGAAACGCAACTGATGAGAAGGATAGAAAGTATACTTCAAGGTCCAAAAAGATAAGGGTATCGCTCGTGCATCTCATCCTCCCGCTCCCAGGTAGACTCTCCTGGAGAATGATGCCTCCATACGACGCGAACCAAAGGTATCACCTGGTTCCTCAGTACCTTCTTCCGTCGATCCAGAATCTCCACTGGCTGCTCTGGATAGCTGAGAGAAGGTCCAACCTCAATCTCCGAATGACCAAGCACATGGCTAGGGTCAGCTATGTACCGTCTCAACTGTGATACATGGAATACATTGTGGACCCCTACTAGTGCAGGTAGCAAGTCTAGCCTGTATGCCACGTCACCGACTCTTCCGCTGATAACGAAAGGGCCGATGAAGCACGGGCTAAGCTTCTCGCCTCCACCAAAACGTATCGTACCACGAGTTGAAGATATCCTCAAGGAAACCTGGCCTCCAACCTAATCACAAGAAAGGTCTCAATTAATTATGATAAACAAACATGATCAATAAAAACACAAACAATCAAACCTAAATCTAATCCTGCTCTAATCTGTACCTCAAACTCCAAGGGCCTCCGGTGGCTATCGGTCCAGTGTCGATGTCTGTCCTGCGCCACGCGAAGTCTGTCCCTGATGAGTTTCACCTTCTCGGCTGCGTCAACAACCATCTCTGGCCTCCGTAAAGCTCGCTCACCAACATCATCCCAAGATAAGGGTGTACGATACCTACGCCCGTACAGAGCCTCGAAAGGTGACATCTCAATGCTGGCCTGGAAATCATTGTTGTAAGCAAACTCCACCAAATGTAGATGATCCTCACAGGAACCTCCAAAGTCCAAGACGCACGTCCGCAGCATATCCTCAAGTGTCTGAATAGTCCTCTCTGACTGTCCGTCCATCTGGGGTTGGTATACAGTACTAAACTTGAGCTGAGTGCCCAAGCTAATCTGCAGACTCCTCCAGAAATGAAAAGTAAATCGACTATTCCGATCCGAGACGATGCTGACCGGAATCCCGTGAATCCTGACTATCTGTCGTATATACATCTCTGCAAGCCTCTCTGTAGACGTACCCACCTTGAATGGCAAGAAGAGGGCCGATTTGGTCAACCTATCAACAATGACCCAAATCACGTCTTTCCCTCCTGGTGTACGCGGTAATCCTGATACGAAATCCATAGTGATATGCTCCCACTTCCACTCGGGAATGGGCAACGGCTGCAACAATCCACCAGACCTCTGCCTCTCTGTCTTGACCTGCTGACAGACCAAGCACCTAGCTACGAAGCGAGCCACCTCCCGCTTCATCCCGGACCACCAAATATGCTCCCTCAGATCTCGGTACATCTTGTTGGCACCAGGGTGTATAGAGTACTGAGATCTGTGGGCCTCGTGCAAAACCTGCTCCCTGAGCTCTCCGCTGGGCACATATAACCTGGAACCGTGCCTCAAGGCACCATCCTCTGCAAGAGAAAACTCGCCATCCACCAATCCCGCTCGAACCTGCTCTCGAAGACACCGCAGAGCAACGTCCTCAAACTGTGTCGCCTTGATCCTTTCCACCAAGTTCGACTGAATCTGCATGCCCCACATCTGCATCTGAACTCCGGGCACGATCACCTAAATCCCAAGGCTCTCCAAATCAGCAAGCAAGTGACAGTCCATAGTCAAACACATGGCTGTCGGATACCTACTCAAGGCATCGGCAACCACGTTGGCCTTCCCTGGGTGATACTGAAGTGATATATCGAAGTCCTTCATCAACTCTAGCCATCTATGCTGCCTCATGTTCAGCTCCTTCTGAGTGAACACATACTTTAAGCTCTTGTGATCTGTAAAAATCTCTACCCTCTCTCCATACAGATAGTGCTTCCACAACTTCAGAACAAAAATTACTGCTGCCAGCTCCAGGTCATGGGTAGGATAGTTCTTCTCATGGGGACGTAATTTCCTGGAAGCATAGGCAATCACCTTTCCATGCTGCTGCAAGACACAACCCAGCCCCTTCCCTGAAGTGTCACTATAAATAGTGAATCCCCCTGATCCTGAAGGCGTTGTCAGAATCGGAGCTGTCGTAAGCTGCTTCTTCAACTCATCAAAAGCTGTCTGACACTCCTCTGACCAAACATACTCAGCATCCTTCTGGGTCAACCGAGTCAACGGCTCTGCAACCCGGGAGAAATCCTGCACAAATCTCCGATAATATCCTGCCAGCCCCAGGAAACTCCTGATCTCTGCCACTGAAGTCGGCGCTGCCCATGCCTCAACTGCTACGATCTTCTTGGGGTCAACTGAGATACCATCTCCAGTCGCCACATGCCCCAAAAAGTCAACCCGGTCCAAGAAGAACTCACACTTGGAGAGCTTCCCATAAAGCTGCTCCCTCCTGAGAGTCTCCAGCACTATCCTCAAGTGCTCATCGTGCTCCTCCTCAGTCTTGGAATACACCAAGATGTCGTCAATGAACATCATCACAAACTGATCCAGGTACTGGTGGAACACCTTGTTCATTAGGTTCATAAACACTGCTGGTGCATTGGTTAGCCCAAACGGCATAACCAAAAACTCAAACTGCCCGTACCGCGTTCTGAAAGCGGTCTTGGGAATATCCTCCCTCTTCATCTTCACCTGGTGATATCCTGACCTCAGATCAATCTTGGAAAATACCCAAGCTCCGCTCAACTGGTCAAAAAGATCGTCGATCCGCGGCAGTGGGTATTTGTTCTTGATCGTGAGGTTGTTGAGTGCCCTATAGTCAATACACATCCGTACTGATCCATCCTTCTTCGGCACAAACAATACTGGTGCACCCCATGGCAACAAACTCGAACGGATGAAGCCCTTGTCCTGCAGCTCATCCACTTGCTTCTTCAGCTCCACCAACTCACTGTTGCTCACCCGATAGACATGCTGAGAGATGGGTTCCACTCCTGGAACCAAGTCTATCAAGAACTCAATGTCTCTGTCCGGTAGAAATCCAGGCAACTCCTCTGGAAAAACAACTATATACTCTGCTATCAAGGGGTGTGGAATCGTCTGTTCCTCAGCCGAGACTCCGCAGAAAGCTCCGCTGCTCTGCTCCGCCTGACGTCTGGAGTACTCGAACTCTGGCTCCCCCGGCACTCCGAAGAGAACTCTACCCCCTCTGTAATCAATGCTGGCATGGTGCCTGCTCAACCAATCCATACCGAGTACTATATCATAGTTCGGTAATGGTATTACGAGTAGGCTCACCTCCAACTCACGGCCTCCCAAAACAACACTCCGACCCGTACAAACATCACTCACGAGGATAATACCACCCCCGGTCATGATCTTGTAAGTCCTAGGCAACGATTCAGCTATGATATCGTGTCTAATCGCAAATGATACTGATATAAAACTATGCGAAGCACCGGAATCAAATAATGCAATAGCTGGTCTGGAGTCGAGAAGAACCGAACCTGCGATCAGCTCTCCTATTGCCTCTGCATCCTCAGCCGCCATGGCGAAAGCTCGCCCCTGCTGGCCTTCCCTGGCCTGCTGCTGATGCTGAACAAATCTCTGCTGCTGTGTCGGCAGGGCTGGTCCCCTCTGCTAGCCTGCTGTAGCTCTGACTGCTTCTCCCTGAGCTGCTCGTCCCGTGGTCAAGGTACACTCCCTCATTTGATGGTCTGCTGAACCACATACTAGGCACTTGCCCAGTCTCTTCCTACACTCGCCCCACCCGTGCTCTGGCTTATTGCAATAAGCACAGGTGGTGGCCTGCTGCCTCGGTACCTGCTGCTGCACCCTCTGCTGCTGATACTGCACTGGCTGATGCCTCGGCTGCTGAAACTGCTGCGGCTGGAACCTCTGATGCTGGTGGTGCTGCTGCTGAAAGTACGACTTCTTGGCAGGTCCTCCGCTACTGCTGCCTGGGAGTCTCGCCCCCTCTTGAGCCTAAGCTCAAGATCATCCTCTGCAGCTAACGCGTCCACCAAGATCTCCTCAAAGGTAGCGCTACGGGCATTCTTGGTGTTGGACTTGACCTCCTTTACCAAGCCCTTCCGAAACCTCCGGGCCTTCGTCACCTCCGACAAGCCCTCTATAAATCTGCTCAGGCGGCAGAACTCTCCTGCGTACTCCTCCACAGACTGGCTCCTCTGGACTAGGGCCTCGAACTGAGTCTCGAGGGCTCCCAGCGCTGCATCCTGGAAGAACTTCTCCTTGAACAGCTTCTTGAATGCTTCCCAAGTCTGTCCTACAGTACCAACCCTCGGGTCGGTCTGGTACCATGTACGGGCCAGATCCTGCATCATGCTGGCCGCTGCCTCAATCTGGAGCCTCGTCGGGATCTCAGCTAACCTGAATATCTCCTCCATGTGCTCAATCCACTCGTCGGCATACAAGATCCCCTCTGTCCCTCGGAAGTCCCTCGGGTGCATCTTCTGAAAATCTTGGATGCCCTTCTCCCGTGGCTGGTGCAGCTGCGGGACTGCCGCTGGCTGAGCTAAAACTCTCTCTACCGCAGTCACGGCCAGATCAATGCCTCGTGTGAGCTTTGCTGTGTGTCTCTGTTGCTGGGTCTGCTGACCCTCTATGTACTGCCAGAAGAAGGCTAACAGCTGAACGGCGTCAACTGTCCCCGTAAGTGGCTGCCGTTGCTGAAGCACATCTGGAATCACCGGACTCGGCCCATGCCTCACAGGTGGAGGGGCTCCTCCGAAAGCAGCTGAAACGCCTACCCCAGCTGGCATGATTGGGGTGCGGTACCAGGGGCTGGCTGCTGAGTATAAGAGGTGGGCGTCCCCGTGGCCATGGCGATGTGATCTCGTCTCAACCATCCTGGAGACATAGATCAAAAAGAAACAATTGCTGAAAATGAGTCAAAATATCAAGGGAGGACAGTTTAAATTCAAAGGAAGATAATAAGCAGCAAAATTTAGATATACGGAATCTGATAAAGAGTTTTTTCTAATGTGATTGAGTACCTTCAAAAAATTTCCTAATTCTACTGCAGGCTGCAGTGATATTCTAGTTCGAATACCACTACATTTCTAAACTAGACCTGCATGGGCCACTACTAAAAATGTGTCACGACCCGCACCCTAGAGTAAGGGCACGAGAAGTGGGTACGTCCAGCCTACGTCGTAGTGTCGGCGGTAGAACGCTGTCCTAGGTCACAACATCTAACAATATAATGCTAAACAATTTATACTCCCCGAATGGGGGTGACATAGCAGAAAGTAAACTCAATCACAACTCAGGCAGAAAGATAAGATAGAAGATAGATAGATAGATACTGCTGAAAAGAAAGGAAATCCACAAGTACAAACAGAGAGTCTAAGTGTCTAAGATAAGTACATATCCCAAGTATCAAATATATACAATCATCCAGAGAGTAATGTAAATGAAAACATCCTAGTCTAGAGGAGTGTCATCCACTGCTAGTGGGATCTGCTGCTGGTCCAGGTCCAACATCTCATCTAAGGTAGCACCGTAAAAGGTATCCACACAGGCTTCCTCCTCGTCCTCTGTAATATTTTCAGTAGGTCCAGTCAGGACAGGACCGAGCACAATACATCCCAACAGTTCATAGCAGGTTAGAAAATATAATCATACAGTAAAGTAAGATACATGAACTGAAAGAAAGTACAGGATTGTCACGACCCGCACCCGCTTTTCGGATACGAAGCGTGTCTAAGCCCAGCTACGCATCGAACGGACTCCAGCCCGACTCGAGTACGTAAATACTGTCAAGGCTATGGTATACTGCAAAAATATGGCAAACAAATCTATATCTCAATCCACAATAAGAATATGAAACATGAATGAACACTATGGGTCGTGGTCTGCAGCCCACTAGCATATATGTCCGATAAGACTCTAAAGGAAATAACAAGAGTCTAAAACGAAATCAAAAAATAGGATATCTCATGATAAGGTATGAAAGCACGAGCGGATAATAAACACAATAACGATACCTGAATCTCGCAAGAACCGCAAATCCTCTGCCATCCAGAACTACTAGCTAACTCCATGCAATCGCTAAACCTGAGGAGATCATCAGGTCCTCAGAGGACATAGCAAGATACATAATATACATGCCTATCTAACAGTTTAATCATGCGGGAGAAAATAAACAAGAAGAAACAGGAACACGACAATAACTACGAACACGAACACAAACTCGAACACAAACACGAACACGAACACTAGAACAACTACGTATAAATGAACTGCCGGATGAACGATAATCATGAGATCAATGGAAGAAACCAAACCCTCATCCCGAGTGTGGACTCACGGGTTTGAACTAAACACTAACCCTCGTCCCGAGTGTGGACTCTCTGGTGCAAATACTACATCCTCGTCCCGTGTGTGGACTCTCTGATGTAAACACCCTCGTCCCAAGCGTGGACTCTCTGGTGCAAGTCAAGTCAAGTCTACACCCTCGTCCCGAGTGTGGACTCTCTGGTGCAAATAATCGACATCCTAGTCCCTAGCGTGGACTCACGGATGTAAACAGATCAAGGAAAATACCCTCGTCCCGAGTGCGGACTCTCTGGTGCCAAGAAAACAATGTGAAGGATTTAGCAGTTCACTTACACGTACTCGTTCTATGACACGACTCAAGCAAGGTACTGACGAGAACTCCAAATGTGAAACACAAGGCCAAAACATGAACATGGCAATAAACAATAAAAACAACTCCACAGAAAATAACACGAAAAGCATATATCCATAAACAATCAAATGACTGAAAAATGAAAGAAAATACATGTAAGTAAAACTGTAGAGGAAGGCAAGGTATCTTGCCTTGTGGCAGCGCGAAGAAACAATAAATACCGTCAACTGGTACGCCATAAAGTCAAAGTCATCACAACTGTCTCCCAAAGCTGAAAAAAACATTGCCAACATTCTCAGAATAGTCAAATTAGCTAGGATTGCCTGTCCTTAAGTCCAATTCTGGACACAGGGGCAAAACGGTAATTTTGGGTAAAAATGGTGTCCGTCGTTGGACCCGCTTTGCACCGAAAAGCGTGCCAAAGTCAATGGTCTCTAAAGTCGTCAAACTACATGTCTATGGATCCGGTTTTTTGATACGAACTCAACTGTATGTCCAAAGTTTGATTCCGGCGGGCCATGCACAAAATCACCCGTTAAGTCGGACCGGGGGGCCCGCGATACGGCGATTTTATCAACTATCTCAGAATCGGACCAAACTTGGCATACAGGACCAGAAAAATGATACGGTCCTATTGACGTAAGTTTTGTCTCGATCTGACGAGCGTGCACAAAGTAATTGGAGAATTTGCAAAATGCACGATACGGTGAATTTTGACGGATTCGCATTAAATTCGTCGCGCACACGCGACCAATTTGAATTCCGTCAAAGCCCACACGACCACGAAGCCGTTACGCACCTTTCGATGCTTTCGGTTCACGACCACGTCGCCCGAAATGGCGGGACGCACGTCGTATCGAGGGATTTTCAATATTTCTTCTATTTTGAAAACAGGTTTTATCAGTTTTTGGAAATTGGATTACTCGACGCACAGTCGATGAAACTAATTCCTACAAAATGGGTTTTTTAGCTCTATAGGTTGTCTTTAACTGCCTTCAGGTGGATTTCGAATTCGATCAACGGTTCGACCGAGACAGGCCTTCAAAGTTGGGTACGGGTTCATGAAACTGTCCTGTTTCGAGACAGATTTTTCATCGATTTCGCTTCAATTTTCTGGGCAATCGAGCGCGATAGATTTAAATCTATTTAAAGGGAAGCAAAGTCGGTAGGGTTGAGATCGTACCAGAAGAAGTAGCTCGAAAGAAGATTCACCATACGTCGAGAGAAGGTCTTGCGAAGTTGCCTTCGCTGCTGCAACTGCTGCTGTTGCTTGGCTCTGTTACGCACGGCTTTTGCCGGCCTGCCGCCTCCGGCCAGCGGTCGGCCGCCACGACGACGGCACGGAGGCTGCACACGTGCGTGCGGGGAGAGGCACGAGGTCGAGGGAAGTCGAGAGCTAGGGTTTCCTCTCTCGATCTCTTCGTAATAACTATATATGGCCGAGCGGGATTCGATTCTGAACCGAGGGTTGAGAGTTCGGGTCTGTTCAGCTCGGGTTGGGGGAAAACGGTTTGCATTAGCTGCTGTTTGGGATTGCATATTTGTATAGGGCCACAGGCTTTGTTATCGGGTTGGGCTTGGGCCCGGCTTGGTTTGGCTGGGCCCGGGCTGTTTGGGCTGAAATTGTTTTATTTTTTTTCCTTTTTCTTTTTCTATTTCTTTTTCTCTTTAATAAATAACATGTATATATATATATATATATATATATATATATATATATATATATATATATATATTTATATATATATACATGTACACATACTCGTATATATATTTCTATACATACATATATATATACACATACGCACGTATATATAATATATTTTATATACATACAAATACACACATATATTCATATACATATATATTTATATATATATACACATACACACACATACATAGTACATATTTATATATACCTACAAATATATATATATATATATATATATATATATATATATATATATATATATATATATATATATATATATATATATATATATACAAATTTATATATATACAAACATAATATTTATTTATATATATATTCATACCCATATATAATATATTTATTCATATATATTCGTATTCACATACACTTATACACATATATTATATCAATAAATACTAGATTAACCAATAATAATAATAATATCTAATAGTAATAAATATATTTATTTAATCACCAAAAATAATAAAATAATACTTAACTGGTGGTTTGGTGAATCTATACTACTCACCCTTATCCGAGTCCAGAAGATTGTACAAATATTGTAAAATAATATTAAATAATAAAAATACCAATTTTTGTATAAATATTCAAAATAGTTAAAAATTCACACCAATACCTAAAATAATTTAATAAATATTGTACACACATAAAATATGTCTACATGGTCGTCTTTGGTCTCACTACATACTTACTAATGCTGGGATTTGGATCGGGTCCAGTTCGAACTAAATTGGCACAACCGGATCCCCTAAAATCATAATCTAAATTAATATATGATTAATTAATCCATAAGGGTTACATCACAACTTAGTCTAGTTTTCCTAGTTAGGACATCACTATGGCTCAGCCTTCCTCTACCATGACTAAACACTAGTCAAAGCACGTCACTGCACTATCCGTGCCATGATTCATAGTCATCTTGGACTCCAAATCTCAACCATGGCTACAGTCATCTACCGTAAATAATTAACTAAATAATTATTTACAAAAATTCTAAAATCACTATTAAATCAAATAAATAAAAAAAAAATATTTTCAAAAAAAAATTTCGGGAAGGGAAGCTACAAGGATGTAAACAGAGAAAGCTGTAATGGAAATATATACTGTAAATAGAGAACTATCAGTGGCTAGTGAGTCAGAGTACAATGTAAACATGTGAATGGCATAGGAGATTCTGGGAACTATACTATGGAGTGATTCTGGGAACTACACTACTTGGATATTATTCACATGTCTACTTCTACTCCTCCGTACCCCCAATCAATACACAAGGATCCAACCAGATTATGTTATGATTCCATGCAAAGACCCACAAGGGGTGATACATGGAAGGCCCATAAATGGGTGATTCTGGGAATGCCCATAAATGGGTGATTCAAGGAAGACTCTGTGTTCATAAGAGTACATGTCATAAGTGATCAATGAACCGTGAAGCATAGTGATACACCATGTAAGTGAAACGCACAGAACATGTAGTATCCGATGCTCCCTGAGGGGATAACATCTCAAGAAGGGATCCATATAGTACTAATCCGTGTGACTAACGTGACAGTATCAAGTAAAGTAATTTAAAGCAGAAAAATAATTCTAAACAAGATATGAAATGATCAGAGAATGTACTCGCCTGGTATCTGAGTGTCCGGATGAAATGTACTGTCCGAGGAGAGGTATCTGGCTTCTAATCAGAACGACACAAGTCACAATAAGTCTAAAATGATAACAAGATGCAATTCAATACATTCTAAATAAATCTAGGTCAACCTAGGCCAAAGTCAACTCTTGGTCAACTCTAGTCAACCCTAGAAGTCAAACTAGGTCAACTCTAGTCCAAATTGGTCAACCAAGGTCAAACAGGTTTATACTAGTCTAACTAGTCTATTCTAGGCCTAATCAAGATTAAACAAATCTAACTAAACTCTCACTAGGCAACAGACACATCATAGGCCATATACCTTTGTAGAGTCATAACCATGTAGGCCATGAGCTAATACAACATAACCTATAGGCCAAAAACCATATATAGAAATATATGTATATATATATTTATCACTATTCACATATAAGAATATATATATATATATATATATTTTTATAATATATATATATATATATATATATATATATATATATATATATATATATATATATATATATATATATATATATATATATATATATATATATATATATATATATATATATATTCTTATATGTGAATAGTGATAAATATATATATACATATATTTCTATATATGGTTTTTGGCCTTAAATATATATATACATATATACATATATTTCTATAGTGATAAATATATATATACATATGCATATATATATATATAGGCCATGAGCTAATACAACATAACCTATAGGCCAAAAACCATATATAGAAATATATGTATATATATATTTATCACTATTCACATATAAGAATATATATATATATATATATATATATATATATATATATATATATATATATATATATATTTATATTTATATATATATATATATATATATATATATATATATATATATATAAATACCAAGGAATAGGCCTAACACATAGCTATCACACATATAGAAATTCCTTTACCTCTTACACTACCATCCCACATTCACATTAGATTAGGCCCTAGGCACACACTATAGACATACATATATATGAATATGTATACATAGAGAGGGGGAAAACTATGAGATGTGTGTGTGTGTTCATGAACGAAAGTGTGTGGGTGAGAGTAGGCAATAAGTGACAGAAAAAATATGTGTTAGAGGATATGTGAACTTGTGTATGTGTGTTCCAGGGAAATGGAATACATAAAAATAGTGTAGTGTCAAGGGAAATCAATGGCAGTGTGTGTGTTCAGTGAAAGAAAACATAAGACAGTGTGTGTATGGCTGGAATTGTATGTAATGTGTGTAGGAATCACATGAAATGGACTGAAACATGTATGTGTGTCTATGTGTTAGCAGGAAATAGAGTATGTTGTGTGAAACAGGAAATGAGTGTTATACAGTGAAGGAAATCAAATCAGTGTGTCAAATATTTGTGTGTGTCAAACATTTGTACTAACAGGGAATGGAATGTGTAGTGTTCAGTGTGTGTGTGATGTATCAATGTGAACCTGTGTGTGTATCTGTGTGTTCAGTCATAGGGAATGAGTGTGTGTGCCAGTGTCATTAGGAACATACAATGTGAGTGGACTGAGCATTTATGTTTGTGTGTTACATACACGAAACAGTGTTAAATCTGTGCACAGGGATTAAATGACAGTGTTCACAAGTAATTCCAGGTTTTCAGTTTTAGAATATACAGTGCCAAATCAAAACCCATCATCTACACCACCATGAATCCAATGTAACTAAACTTAGATAAAATAGGCATCAATATGAGATTAGCAACCAATTCAAGAAAAATCAAGAAGTGACAGTTAATACAAAAGCAAGTTTAACATTGAAACCCAACTCAATCATTGATTATCCCATTTACAGGTTACAAGGCCTATTCGAATATGTAATTTAAACTAACAGTGATTTGGAAATGTTAGGATATAATTTAGCATACAATTAATCACTAGTTAACAGGATTTAAACATAGGAAAAGAAGAACAGTGTATTCACTGATACACTGCTGTATCAGTCGACTATGCATTCCAAACCACATTCGATTTCCCAATCAATAATAACAATTCATGAAGAATATAAGATAGGCAATAATTTGTGATTATTAGTAGGTAACATACAACCCAAATTGGTGTCCTAAAACAGGACACACGAGTGTCCAAACCATCTCACACACACGTATGAGCCTGGCACGAGCTCGCGTGACCAGTGCACGTGTCCGCACGTACCCGACATGCATCCTTAGGATACGAACCTCGGGGGTGTCATGACAGACACTGCCCCTTGCTTTACGTCAAGCCACATGTGTCCACGTGCTCTGTGCACTGAGCACGAGCATGCTGGTAGCAGGGAAAGGCTACCCGCACGCGCGTGGTGCACCCCACGTGTGCACGTGTCCAAAGCGATACGACACGACACAGAAAACACCCCAGTCGACCATAAACGTGTAAGCCACCTCAAAACTCAACTTCCTATTCAAACACTTTTCCAAATATCGATCGAAATGCCCACTGTGGCATTTCGTCGAACACCTGTGCACAACACTGATACGTGTCCGATACGGACACGTACAGGATATAAAATTGGACAAACTCTATTCCTACAGAACCAGGACACCTAGGGCTAGGTGTTTATGCAAAGAAATCCTAATTTTAATGGGGAAATAGGATTTTACCTATGTTTGTTCTTCAACACAAAAGCTTCTTCAAAAGGGATCTCCAAAAGCCATCCAACTTCTCCAAATTGATTCAATCCTGTGATTTGACTCCATAAATAGTAGGAGAACAGTGATTAAAATATTATGGAAGAAATTCCAATGAAAATAGAGCTCTATTGATTAATCTATGGAGAAAAGAAGTCGAGGCTCACCTTGTTCTTAGGAAAAATGGTGAACTATTGAAAAGAGGCACAAATTTCTAAAGTGATACTATATAGGCAAGGAGGGGTCTTGGCCGGCCACTTTGCTTAGGGTTAGGGTTTCTAGGTTGCATCTAAGGGATAGCAATAAATCAAGGCTAATGAGTGGCCTAAAATCTAGGGCTCTTTCCTAGTTAAGTTGCAACCACTCTACTTAGCTAAACATGACTCAACCCACTATCCCATACTAACTAATTCTCAATGTGGCTAACTAGGCTAGCTATGTCAAATCTAGGTTAGGTCCAATCTAGGTTAGGCTAACCAAAACCACATGGCAATAAATAAACTAGTATTTAAATCACACCATTCAAATAAATTATTTTAAATTCCTAATAAAATATATTAAATTCAATTTATTCAAAAATGACAAAAATATCCTCAAACTAGAAATGTGGTAGTGACATTGCATTAGGTTTCGTGTCCGTATCGGACACGTATCAATTCCCTAGTCTAGGTGTTTGTTGAAATGCCACAACCAACTGTTCTTGTTGTTTTGAAAATGTTTCTGATTGAATTCCTAGATCTAGGGTTTGTCCTTAAATTTATGTCCTTGTTTTGTGGATTTAGAGTCATGTCGTGTCCACACGAGGACACGAACACGCTGTGCTGACCCGCGCGCGCTATTCTGCTACACGTGGCCTAGTGCTCACTGTACAGGACACGTGGTGGTCTAATTTTTGGTGTCGAGGAGGGGGTACTGACTGACATGTCAGACCCAAGCCTCGAGTCGAGTCGCATTGTGTCAGACTCGGAATCCGACCCGCATTGGTCGTACGCACTGTGCTGACACACGTGTTTGGGCCACTGATACGTGGCTGGACACGACACGATACATGGTTTGGATACAGTACAGGGTGTCAACCATGTAGCCCTACCCCTGGCGTACACGTGTGCATGGCCACGTGGCCTGTGTCGTGTGCTGGACACGTGTGCACGCGTGCACGATGCTGTGCACAGTCCCAGTGCACTCGTATGTGTCTGTGAGTGCTCGGGGTGTCTTGGACACGATTGTGTCCACTTGGTTGGACACAGACACTTGTGAGACACGTGCACATGTGTGTCATGGTTTATCAACCATTAATTTGTAATATTAACCTGTTTTTAGTTGACGATTTCAATTTCCTATTTTTTTCTGATACGTGTACACTGTTCACTGATTCTGAGTTTTAAATGTATTCTCAATCCATTTTCCCATGATTAATTTGCCATGTTAATTTAATTACATATGTATAAGTTACTGAGTGATTGGTATCATGTTAGCTAGGAGGTTCATTGGGTTTCAAATTGGCTTTGGGACTGTTATATGAAACTGTCATTTGAATAATTGTTTTCCTGAGTTTACACACACTGATATATTTACCAAACTGTCGCTTTGTTTTGATTCCTCACACAACTGACACATCACTGAACCTACAGTTTCCTGTTACACACACATTGCATTTCACTAATTTCTCTATTACACACATATGCCAAAAACCTATCACATACACACACATTAATTTACACTTTTCCCTACCTAAACTAACTGTCATTGCACTGTAAAACTGAGAATTCACATTCCTGTCACATATTGCCACACACACTAATCCCTAATTTATACACTGTTAGCTAAATTCTGAGAACACACAAACCAATTCACTGTTTCCTACTACACTCACACACCCCTACCCAACTGTCAACTGAGAACAGTTACACATTACACACACAGGTTCCTATTAACTACACACACACACACACACACACACACACACACACACACACACACACACACACACACACACACACTCAGTCACATATTCAAAGCTAAAATGAATTGACACTCTAAAACCTGAGATACACTCTACTAAATTCCTAACTCACATTGACACCCTATTAGCTATAGCTATGTACACATTCAAACACACACACCCTATCTAGTAAACTGATTTCCCATTGACACTTTCACCATTGCTATCTAACACACACATTTGACTGTCACATTGATATAGACACACACACGTTATTTGGTACACCCACACTCACACAATGTTGTATCACACATACACACATGCCATTTACCCCCTATCACTATATATATATATATATATATATATATATATATATATATATATATAGTGG
This sequence comes from Iris pallida, assembly GCA_029216955.1. Taxonomy (NCBI): domain Eukaryota; kingdom Viridiplantae; phylum Streptophyta; class Magnoliopsida; order Asparagales; family Iridaceae; genus Iris; species Iris pallida. Next base: position 13,578,206 of record JANAVB010041816.1, on the reverse strand, counting down.
TATATATGTGTATGATATTTATAGTAAATTAGTGTATATATATAATGTGTGGGAATGTGTGATATAGACTATATGTATGGCATATAGCCTATGGCTCATGGCCTATGTAGATTCATAGGAGATAGCCTATGTATATGGCATGTATACACCAATGATTGTGTGTTGATAGACTGGTTTAACTTTGTGATGTTGTGTACTTGCTAGAATAGGCTGGCTAGGTTTAATGAGACTTATTTGGGTTAGGCTTGACCTAGTTAACCTAGTTTGACTAGTGTAGTTGATTAGAGTTGACCAAAGGTTGACTTTAGCCTAGATTAATCCAAAATATCATGTAGATGCATTGTAGCAGTCTATTTTACTATTTTAGACATGTAGTAACTTGTACTATTCTATAGGAGCCAGACACCACTCCTCGGATAGTATATTCTCTTCAGATATTCAGGATATCAGGCGAGTACATTATCTGATCATTTTATATCTTGTTTAGGATCATATTTCCTACTTTAGATTGCTTTACTTGATGCTGACACGTTGGTATCACGGATTAGTACTATATGAATTCCTTCATGAGATGTTATCCCCCTCGGGAGCATCAGATACTCATGTCTCGTGTGTTTCACTTACATCATATATCTCATGCTTCTATTATCATGAATCTTCATGTATCAGCTTGTGATTCCTGTGCTCTCATGAATCACAGAGCCTTCACGAATCTATTGATGAATCACTCTTGAATCACCCTTTATGGGCCAGTAGTATAGTCATGAATCTTAACGTAACTTGACTGGACCCTTGTGTATTGATTGGAGATGGGGGAGTAGAAACTGAACATGTAAATAATTCCAAAGTAGTATAGTCATGAATTACCTCTTTATTATAGTCATGAATCACCCTCCAGCTGTTCACATGTTCATCTTGTACTCTGAATCACTAGCACTGATTAGTCTCTATTATATTGTAGATATTTACTTACAGTCTTTCTTTATTTCATGATGTTCCTCAGTTTTATGTATCTTACTCTCTAGCATGTTTATATTTTCTAACCTGTTATGATTTGTTGAGATGTATTGTGCTCGCTCCTGTCCTGACTGGACCTGTTAAAAATATTACAGAGGACGGAGATGAGGCTCTGGTGTCTACCTATTATGGTGCAGCTATAGACAACACTTGTGACTTGGACCCACTTACAGTAGAGGATCTGCCACCAGCGGTTTAGACTGCTAGCTTAGACTCTTACCTTGTCTTTCTCATTGATACATTATTGTATATATTGGGAGTTTGTTTTATCTGGATGTTTGTGAAGATGTTATCATAGACACTTAGACTCCTATCTATTGTATCTCTTGTGTGGATTCGTTATATCTATCTATCTTATCGTATTCAACCTTAGATGTGATTGAGACTTATTCTGCTATGTTACCTCCATTCGGAGTGTATATACTGTACAGGTACCTTATATTGTTAGATGATTGACCTAGGACAGTGTTCTACCGCCGACACTGCGGCGTAGGCTGGACGTACACACTTCTCGTGCCCTTACTCTAGGGTGCGGGTCATGACAATGGACTTGAGATTAAATGTGATAATCTCCCATGCACGGGTGTTCCCTCGAACGGTTAAGTGCCGGAGCACCCCGGAATCGTTTGGCCTAGGAGGGAATGTATCTTTGATAGGCGCACATCCGTAAGACGATTTAGCACTCGCTTATAGATAAAAAAAGCCACAAATGATGGTGTACAGTGGTAACATTTTGGTTGTTTGGGATAGCAACACAACCCGTGAAACGTCGGGCTACCCAAATTTGAGAAAAGAAGGAGAGAAAAGAAAGTAAGGAAACTCCTTTAGTTCATTCCGGCACGGATACGCCAAGACCTTCATATAGCTAAGGAACGATGGGTTGAAAGTGTAGGCGCGTATGCGTCCCGCGCATAGATCCTGCTTAGAGATGCACTTATAACATGACAGGGAAGGAATGGGGCGTATTTACCTTACGTCGGTGCAAGAGCGAGTGTGTCGACTTGGTAAGTTGCATCACGAAACAAACACAAGATTGTTGCCTGCTTGCCTATTCAATTCGAGTAACATGCTTGCCATGATAACATGCTTTACGCTTCCTAATATGCCATAAAATTGACCATAAGGAGAACATAGCAAGATCATAAGCTAAGTTGCATGATTCAACATAAATACTATAATGTCGGTTTAGAAAAAAGATCTTTGCATCAGTACATGTGAGGACGAACGTACTGATCCCCCACCAGATTTCATGCAGGGTACATGGAATGGATGGCTCTCGGCGAAGCTTGGCTTGGACGCGTTGAGGCTTGGAATGTCGAAGCGTATTGAAGCGTGCGATCGCTTGACGCTCGGACTTGCAATATGATTGATGCGGCCGAGATATAGAAGGCATGATGTATGGAACGGTAAAATCCTTTATGGGCAAGAGAGAACTTGAGTGTTGTAGCCAACCTGGCAAAATTAGTTGGGCTATTGAAAGCTATTGTAATCTTATTTCGAATATCAATAAAGAGAATTGTTTCGTATACTCTGTTTTCCTTTTATTGTTAATATCAACTCAAAGTTAACCATTTGAGAACTTGTCATCTTGCCTTGCACGAGCGCAAAACCAGGCTCGTGCGGTATCACGCCCCCTACGAGGACGTTGATTCGGGTGATTTCGGGTCGGGGCGTGACAAAGTGGACTATGATTAACCTAAGCCAGTATTACCCAGTCGATCTTATAATTTATATCCTAGACTCAATAAAGATAAAATATATAATAATTTGTAAAATGACTCGGACTAGATTCTAATGAAAGTAATATTCAGACTGATGATTTACGTGCTTGTTGATGCAATAGTACGCTTGTTGATATTGATTTCACAAGACCTGAAATGATTAGCAGCAGTTCTTATATTTTGTGTATTGACTTTAGTTTATGTCGATTATTAAAATCGGGTGTGACCATGGAATGGGCCAATAATCTCTCCCATTTTGATAATGGATAAACTTGAGTCTATACCAAAATATATCTAAATAAAACAAATAAAATTACCTAAAAAAATGGTTTTGGTATTCTTTTTTTGATTGTTGATTTTGGTATTGCGCTCTTTCTCCCCCTTTGTCAATAAAAAAATGGTTTTGGCTCCCCCGTAATGTGTGAAGCCAACAATGTTCATCAAACAAACAAAGTAATAGTAGAGAGAGAACCAAAAATAACAACATTGCCACAAATAACAAGTGCATAAAAAGACTGGTAGTAAAATACTGAAAATGTCATACTAAAAGAAAGATACAATCATCATAATCTGCTAATAAATGTCTAACTGTAAAGTTTAGACATATAAAAAAAAACTACATAAGAGATCATCATCTATCAGACCTTATCCAAAATCCACTAGCTCAAGTCCTCATCACATCGGAGTGTCGTCACCTCCAGGAGCATCCGGTGGAAAATATGCAGCAGTAGGATCGAAGTGAGAAAATGTTGTCTCATCATCGAACCTGGGTCCAGGGAAGCTGGGGTGATGAAGTATGGTAACTGGATCGGTGAGTGGGTTGGATACAATCAAATTGTACTTGTACAAGACAAAGACGGTAAATAATTGATAATCTTCAAATAGGAACACATCGTAGCGGCAAAAGCAGACAAATTGAGGTTAACGAGGACATTCTTTGTTATCAAATAGAATACATCACTGATTCATAGCAGTAAAAATAAGCAAATAACTTGAAGTCACACAGAGATATGTAAGGAATATATTATCTTTATTGATAATTGAAGTAGAGCATAAAATTGGTATTGAAATACATTACTTACAACACATCTCATTTTATATTGACAGACAACTGAACAAGAGCCATAAAGCTTATATTTGATACTTTGATACATTGGATTACAACTCGATACCGACTTGGCTTAAAACTCACTGGTACAACTGATTATAATATTCCATACATTATGTCCTTTATAAATAGAAGACATTATCTTTTGCAAGGAGAGATTCTGTATGCCCAATAGATCTTCGATGCCGCGGGACCGATCAAGCCAATCTTCGTGTACAATACTTCTCAAGCACGAGCACCTACCCACAACGTGGGTCAGTACATCATCTATGTACTGACGAGCAGAATCCAACCCACTCGCCTAAACTGATATTAAATTGAGGTTCCCCTTTCTTGATTTTTTTGCACCCACACATGGGTCCTAGGGCTATGCTGTAGTGCCCCGTCCCGCTCAGTCAATCGGAGGAATCGGAATGCCGACGACGTTCGGACTTAGCCTTGCAATGGCTGCTCGAAGACATCGCTCGGTCGAGGCGACCGCTCGCTTAGGTGGGATAGTTTCGATGAACTCGCCTCATCTTTGCCTTCACATAAAAAATCGTACGTTTTCAACTCGCACAAATAGGCTTGATAATAAAAGAGACGAATCCACATAGCTAAAGAAAATAATCCCGACAGGTCGAATTGAGTTAGAATATGGAAAGGTCCAACGGTCGGCTTAGAGTTGGTTATCACGTCCTGCTCCCGTAGGAGCGATCGTCCTCGCTAAGGCATGATGCCGTACGGGCCTAGATTGCGCTCGTGCAAGGCGGGTTGCATAACGACCGATTTCAGCGGTTGCGACGGGGTCGTCGCACAGAAGTCCCATACAGAGACATTAAATAATAGCAGCAGAATTTGAAACAAAACACAAGTCATTTCAAAATACTCTTTTATTGATATTGAAACAAAGGTTACAATGGGGGCGCAAGGCCAAGATTATAAGTCCCTTAAGCTCACTCATCTCACATTACAAGTCACTCAGCTCTCTCTTCTCTCTCAATACATGTCTTGAACCTGCGGATGCTTTGGAAGGCGATGTCCATACATTACGTCCTGTATAAGTCTTGACTCCATACGGCCATACGCTTCGAATCGCCAAGGAACTCCGTGCCTCGATGCATCCAAGCGAGCTCTGCGCCACGAGCTTCTACCTGTGCCTGCATATGTAAACTATGTGGGTGTTAGTACTCAACTGTACTGTTGGAATGAGCTCCTCGCCTACCCATACAAAACTGACACGTTTGATTTAGTTTGTGCAATACAAGTCCCTTTACGATTGTCTTTCTACTCTTGCCTTAGGATCAGTTTTAGGACCGACGCCTTGGCCTATTCTGTGTCTCTAGACCATCTCGTGCTTGGAATGACAATATTAACTCATACCTTACCTCAAGACCCTTCTCGTGCCAACAACGTTAACCTATTGAATCGTGTTTACCTTACGGCTTAAAATCAGAGACGCAACTACGCGATGAGGCTCCATTTCCGTGTGACCGTGCTACTTACGATTGCTGAGGTCGTGCCTCGTAACTCAATGAGACTCAATCATATTGCCTCCTCACGGCCCTTTGCTACTAAATCATCAACTGACCCATCCAACTGGTGAACTAAGGGTTACTCGACCAACTTTGCCTTACGGCATCTCCTGACTTAAACCCATGACAACACAATCCATAACTATACAACTTATATACCGACAACATAGGACTCGACGCCATATCTCGTGTCGAAGCACGGTATCTTCGTTGCAGCCAAAACTTAGGCCCAAACATTGCCTTCTGACTGAGCACGCATTTGACTTGACTCTTTATTCACTTCACCTAATACTCGACTCAGTCCAAAGGCATATACGCGGATCGCCGCCCATGCCGACTCATCTTTATGAGGTCACTAGCATAACAAGCTATACATGGACACATAGCTTGCGGTTGGCCGGGACCCTTATAGCGCAAGGTAGCTAGCCCCCTGGAAGTCCCCGACTAACTCGTTGCTATCGGATCAGCACAGCTATCACCGTGTTGCCTTAGGCCGAAATGGTCCCATGGCCCTGGGTTGCCGTTACGGAAAAACTCTGCCTTGTCGACAAGTTGTCCAATGACCATGCAAGATCCTTCACTCACACTGACGTCTCACATAGTCATGCTACTTTCAGTGTTATCATCTCTTTCCAAAACAAAGTTTAAGCCTTCTATCCTTGAGACCCCTCAAGGACCCCTCGACGACCCACGGTCGCGAGCATTCTTTCCATGTTACCATATCATTTCATTCAACTCAATGCCTATTCGATAGTCCTTTTTCCAAAAACTCATTAAATCAACCGTGGTTCATGCCTTAAACACTAAGTCCGTGCATCATGTCTTAGGCCCATCGTGCTCTACACGACACTATCGTCCAACTCATACTCCATACGACTAGCTTTAAAATCGTAGGACTTCATGGTTATACTCAGCCGTAGAACTCATAGGACCGTGCTTGGAATGTCTTAGGTCGACCATCATCCCTTTGCCTAACTTAATCAAGCCTACAACTGTTTGCAAAAACAAAAGTTTTCTTTATGTCACAAACTTTGTAAGAAGATTACAATTGAATTCTGAGAAAGTACAACTATAGGAATCTGATCTGAATGACGATCGCTTTATCCCTTGGACGATGTGAACTTTGAAGACGATAGCCTCTGAAGTTGAAGGCGGTAGCCTCTGAAGAATGCAGCAGCACTTGGGCAAGAACTCCTAATTTCTCTGCTCTTGATTCTGATTTTTCTGATCTGATGTGTCGGATGCCCCATATGAAGGACTTGAAACTCTATTTATAGAGTTCTGAAAATAACTAATTTTTAGTTTTTCTGGATTGCGCAGGATGGACTGCGCAAACATTGGACTGCGCACACAGCGAACTGCGCTGGCAGTTATTTGATCGTGGGCCAATTGTATGGGACACATGGCATTGTTTGATTAAAATATGCATGATCGTGTACAGACAGTTGCCACGTGATGAGCAATTGATGGTATGTATGCCACGTAAAAAATATCAATTGTCTTGATAGACTGCGCCACATGAACTGTGCTGGCTTCAGACTGCGCTAGGATTGGACCGCGCTGCAGAGAATCGGATAGATTGTGCTTCGAGTGGGCTGGTAGACTGCGCTGGCTGTACAGCTGTCCTCGAGCGCTGTGCTGTACGAGAAACGAACAGTTTTCTCGTTCTTCGGGCTGTCAGCTGTCAGAAGATCTGATTCTCTGTCAGATAATGATGACACGGCCACGTCAGCTAGCGCGCTTGGATGAGTGCACAGTTCAGCCTACGCAGTTGAGGTATTGCGCAATCTATTTCCTGCGCAGTTCATTTGAAGGGTGCACAATTTGATTTTCCTTGCTTTTTTTGATGGGTGCAACTTGATTTTTAGTACCTACAAGACCCCTTTCAAAGTTTTCAAAATTTGAAAGTATTTAAAGTTTCGAAATACTTTGAATTTTGATTTTAAAATTAAGTTGCACAAGTGATGCCTTGACTGCATGTTTGGAAGAATCAGCTCCTAATTCTTAGGCGCAATCTGAGGTGACTGTTACTTTTGAAAACTATAAATAGTTTCCGTTCTTCTTTCTTTCATTCTTTACTTGTTTCCAACTGTTCAAGAGAGAAAAAGCTCCTGTGCCATTTTCGACTCTTCTCCTCCTTCTCCGTCGACATCAATGGCCCCCAAACGTTCAGCCGCCGAGAAGGGCAAAGCCCCCGCTGAGTCTTTGACTCGGGTTGTGCCCCGAATTTCTCGTCACGAAGTCGGTCACCCTGCGCTGCAAGGTAGACGTTGGACTCGATCAAAAACCCTTTTTAGGGTTCTTTGTCATTATCGAACTTTCATACCTCTCTCTTTTTAGAGATTTGATGGTATTGCGCCGCCCTGTTTAGGGTTTTGGTTGCACACACACAATAGTTTTCATTTTTATAAAAACTATTTTCTTGCACAATCGGTTGGAAAGCGCTGGCAAAAGTCAGCACAATCTATCGGTTTGCGCAAGTCTGTCCAGCGCAAACTGTTGCCTTGCGCAAGTGTGTTAACGCAATCTGATGACTTGCACAAGTAAATTTGTTGGCACATATGGACAGTTTGCGCATGGAAGCTGCTTTAGCGCAATCTGATGCTTTGCACACAGCACAATCTGACATATGCACAATTTGCTGATCTTTTGAACAGACTCTTTGATTTTGCATGTACTGAATTCTGTCCTTTTGTTTGATGCAGTTAACATCAGGGAAGATCCAAATTATGAAGTCTTTGCAGGGACTTTGGCTGAACCAGAGTTTAAGGAAGATCTGTCCCATGTAACATTTCCTCAGTATGCCTTGCCATCGTCCCGTCAAGCCATCTTAACAGCACAAGATAATGAAACATTGTTAAGTCTGATGAACGGGCAGCCTCTACAGACTGCTGATGCCATTATTCATAAGAAGCCTTTGTTTCTGTTTGGTGAGGCTATTGATAAGAGTTCTCAGCCAAGACCTCGAGTTGAACAGAGGCTCTTTCAGAGAGCCGAAAAAAGGATACTTCTACATGAGATTTCCAGGTGCCTTCCCTTATCTCGCTATTCTCATGCGAGCTATCCCAGGAGGATGGACTGGGATATAACTCCTCTCCAACAAGCCCGAACAGGGAACATTTGTGTGAAGAAAGGGCCCAACAATAAGGACATGTTCTATAGTTCGTCTGAGCGTCACAGCTCTCTGCTCAGAGGATTGAAACCTGGGTGCATCCCACCAGAGAACTCCTCTCTGCTGCTGCCGGTCAGGACGCCGATATTCGCAAACGAGTTTGCGAAGGTTGAAGGAAGATATCCTGATCAAAATATCCGATTAACAGGTCTTATTAATCTGGATAACAAGAGATGGAATTGTATAGCCAATTGGATATTGGCTCAATTCGAAGAGAAGCTCAAGGAGATTGAGCTGTACCTGTCAGTATATTCTACCGTTTACGGATTTTAACCCAATCCTCACCTATTCCTTGCTTTGGCAGAAAGGTACAACTTTAGAACAGGGACTTTTATGATGCCCTGTGGGGAGATCGGACTGGCACTTCACAAGATGAAGTACATCTCGAGTCTACCAATAGGGAATATCCCTTATAAGGAATTTGTCCCTACCAATGACGAGTTGGACAAACTTCGTCGGGAGAACGCTGATATGGTGGCCATCTTCGAGGAGCTCTTGTGCCACTACAAAATCTGTTCCTTGTATTACAAGAGCGGTTCATCAGGCACCTGCTATTCGTCGAAATGGTTACCATATCTGTTCCTTAACCACATTATGGAGAAGAAAACCAAGGAACACGACAATTGTAAACCCAACTTCTTCAAACCACTCAGCAGCAATGAGGTGATTGGGTTGATGGAGGAGAATAAGGAGATGGATATCATGATCGACGATGATCTCCAATACCCTCCTTTCAAGACATGAGATAATATTGAAAGTTTCATGAGGATGGGCTATAGGCCGATGTCAAAGGAAGCCCAGCTGGCGGGTTTCCTCACCTATTGGCTCCGACGATTCGTCGTCCCTGGAGCGAGCACCGTCGATCGTTTCCATCGAGGCGTGCTGTTTGCTGCCGTCCGTTTAGTCTTTGGCTATCGGATGGATCTTTTGTCGGCAATGACCTGCCGAGTGAACGCTGGCCTCCGCCTGTTTGTAGATTCGAGGCTCAAAGGGAAAGGCGAGAAAGGTAGCTTTCCGCGGCTAGAGCTGCCATATACATACTTATTCGGATGGCTGCTTCTGCACTATCCTGCTCTGATGAATCCCGACATGGGAGCGGTAGGCGGCAGCTTCTTAAGGAGATTCTCCAGAAGCAAATGGATATACACTAGTTTGAGAGATTGCAGATGTGCTCTAAATCTCGGGAAATAGTGGAACGTCTATTGTGTTCCCCCTTCAACTGGCTATGAACATATATTTACAAATCTGGTTGATCTTGGGAGGCAACCTTTGGGTCGTGCAGTGTTTGATTGGCTGAAGATGATCCGGCCGTCACACCTGGTCTACAGATTTGAAGATGAATGTTACTTGGAACCCTATCTTTCCAGCCGTTTTGTGCGCCAATTCGGCTATGACCAATTCCACGTAAGCAACGCCATCACGTGCCTGCAAGAAAAAGGTTATTTGATCGATGACGCCCGGGCTTGGGCCTACTACAATGCTCGAGATACAAAAACAACATTCTCGATGCCGACAAAGGGCGACCATGGTCCTCGGATGCTGTACACATATTCAATCTTCTACACATCGGCAAATACCTTTGCCGAGAACTTCAGTCTTGCCGATAGATTTGCAACAGCAATGCGACTAAAGAAAGGAGCAACTGTTGTGTCGGCTCCCGGTAATGACAAAGAGTATGAGCCAGTTGATGCCCCGTTGGAAGCTTCGAGGGAAGCCAACTTCCCCGAAGAAGTCAACGAGCCACTGCGTGTCTCATTGAAGGTTATCAAATCTCCAGCCAAGGAGAGGAAGAGGAGGATAGAGGAACCTTCTTCTCCAGTTGCCAAGAAGAAGCTTGTCTTGGAACCTTCAGAAAAGGTCACCACTCGGTCGCAGTCTCGGCAGCTGGCTGAGTTGACTCAGAGGGAAGAAGCGACCACCCCAACTTCTATCCAAAGACAAGAAAATGTCATAGATGTAGAGAGTCCGGAGAGACCTCTACACAGAAAGAAAATGGTCTTCAGAAGAAAGAAGGAAGTCACTTCTTCGAGACAAATCCTGTCCTCGGTTGTGGCTAGTGCTGTTGCTGGAATCACAATGTCGTCTCCTACACCTGCCCCTGAGCCCAGGCAGGAAACTCCTAGTCCAGAACAGAGGGATGAGGCTGTAGAGCCCAGGAAAGACACTGTGGCGAGAGAGGATGAAGTTTTACGATCTCCTTCACTTGCAGTGGAAACTATCCAGCTTCCTGCTACACCAGAAACACTCTGTGAAGAAGAAGATCGATTAATGATCGATGCACTGAATGATTACGACTTCGGCCTGCAGGATAATGTAGATCCGGTTATCGCAACTGACAGCGAAGAAGCACCAGTGGACAGTGTAAGTAATGAAGATACATCAACAGAAGCTGTTGATGATACTTTAAATCCAGAAGAGGACGCTAATGTCCATATATCCCCAGAAGCTGTTGATGATACGCTGAATCCTGAAGAGGATGTTGAGGTGCATGTGTCTCCAGAAAAGAATGCGGGTGAAGAAGTAGCACCTGAGGAAACTACTACTGCTGATCGCAAAGGTATTGAATGAGATTATCAATCTTCTTTTCATAGATTAAATGGCTGACATCTCTATTTTTTATCCATACAGAAATTGAATCATTCCTAATTCCTCCCACATACACTGATATAGTGCCAATAACGGCAATAGCTAGTGGTAGCCGACATTTTTCGGGCAGCTCCGAGGCGGGTAGTAGCCAGTCAGTAATGTCTGAGGCTACTTCTGCTAGGTTGGAACCTGTGCCAGCAGATGACAGACTTGTCACTGGACCAAGCCATGGTAAGATTGCTTTTACTTTTGATCCTTTTCGATTAGTTGCTAATGACAACAAAAATGATAAGGTTCATTTGATTTTGCAGAAGAACATCCGGGAGGGGCAGCTAGCTCTACCATGGCTCCTCTATCCAGAGAGCCCTCCACTTATGTGTAAAAAGCTGAACGTCTATCCCAGGCACCTGCTGCTTCGTCGTCAATGGGAGTAGCCGCTACACCTGGTGCCCTGGCTACTAACCGATTTATCATAAGCTCCTTCACCAACCTTTTCTTTACTTCGTTGGGACCCTTAGAAGATAGGGTGATAGAGAAAGAAGATGCTGGTTTCTCTACAGTTAGAGGTCCAACCTCTTATCTGATCAATGCCATCCGCAGTCAAGGTGACGAAGCTCAAGCTGTTTTTCTTGAACATATACTAGATGAGCTGGAGGCATCGGTTAGGATCTACAAAGATCTTAATAGGGGGAAGGTGGAGCCCTTAGTATAGGCTGAATTTGAGAAGATGTCTCAAGAGGCTGCAGTTGCGAAAGTTGATTTCCAAGTTCTTTTGGACACTTTCTCTACCAAGTCTGCTGAGTATAACTCCCAAGTGGAAACAATAGCATCTGTTGCTGAAGAGAAGGAAAGAAAAGTTGCTGAGCTACAAGCAGAATCTGCCCGTCTTCAAGAAGAGTTGAGACTTGTTCAGCTTGCTCTGGAAGATGAGGCCACCCAACATCAAGCTGCAGTTCAACAACTGGACGCTCTGACTCAGGAAAGAGATGAGTATGTCGCAACTCATCAAGCTAAAATCTCTCGCAAACTAGTAACCTTGCCGACTTTCGATGATAAGTCTGGGATGGAGGAAGCTAGGAGGCGAGTGATGGACTCTCGTGAGGAGCGACTGCAAACTTTAAAGCAGCAGATGACTAGCTTGATGACCCCGCCAGCCGAATAGAAAGACTACTTGTATCTTCTTATTTTGTGATATGTAACGCCTTTTGATTTTGATCAATAAAAGACATTTTCTTTGAGGCTCTATTATTTATTGCATATCTTATTCAGATATAAATAATAGCGATAGAAAATATATTCAGAGGTGCAAGACATAATATATTTCTTGATTTTTAGAAAATAATTATATTCATTATATCTGCTCAGAGGTAATGTGGATATGGCAGAATATAATTTTTTTTGAATATTATTATTTCAGTAGACAACTTAATCAAAGATAACAAATATATGACAAGTTGCTGATATGAATGAACGGATGAGTCGTCAAAACGAAATAAATTATCGGGATGTGTGAACGAAATAAATCGTCAGAATGAACGATGAACCGTCGAAATGAATTAAATGAACGGGTGAACCGTCAGATGAATGTAATAAACGGGTGAACCGTCAGATGAACGGGCAAACCGTCGAATGGATGAAATAAACGGGTGAACCGTCGGATGGATGTAATGAACGGGTGAACCGTCAGATGAATGTAATGAACGGGTGAATCGTCAGATGAACGGACAAACCGTTGAATGGATGAAATGAACGGGTGAACCGTCGGATGAATGTAATGAACGGGTGAACCGTCAAATGAACGGGCAAACCGTTAAATGGATGAAATGAACGGGTGAACCGTCGGATGAATGTAATGAACGGGTAAACCGTCAGATGAACGGGCAAACCATCGAATGGATGAAATGAATGGGTGAACCGTCGGATGAATGTAATGAATGGTTGAACCGTCAGATGAACGGGCAAACTGTCAGATGAACGGGCAAACCGTCGAATGTATGAAATGAACGGGTGAACCGTCGGATGAATGTAATGCATGGGTGAACCGTCAGATGAACGGGCAAACCGTCGAATGGATGAAATGAACGGGTGAACCGTCGGATGAATGTAATGAATGGGTGAACCGTCAGATGAACGGGCAAACCGTCGAATGGATGAAATGAACGGGTGCACCGTCGGATGAATGTAATGAACGGGTTGCTTCGTTGTTTCCAAGAATCTCTGCCTATAAATAGGACAGAAATTTAAATGGAATGATCACTTTCACTTGTCAACACAAAGATGTCATCTGGAGATGCATCCAAGAAGGCTGAGATCGCCCTGAAGGTTGAAGTGGGCACCGAGGAACATCCTGCCGAACCGGCCCAGTCGAAACAGACAGAGGCGGGCGAAGGTTCGTCTGCACCCAAACCGCCAAAGGACATCTTGGACTTCTTGTAATACCCAGTTTTCCAAATTAGGGTAATTTTTAACTTTTGTAAAATTTTATTATTTAATAATAGGATTTATGATTTATGGGAATTTTTAATTAATTTAATACTATTTAAAATTGGTGAATTATAATTTTGAAGTGTTAGCTAGTGAACTCAAAACTATTGGGCCTAGAGACTAACCATGACCATGGAAACCTAACCATGTGATTAGAATGACTATTTACAACTTTTTAGGCTAAGGATATTTTGGTCATTTTGTGACTTTTGAATTATTTAGGATTTTAATTAATTGGTGAATTTTTGATTATTTTAATAATATTTAAATTGATATATTATGATTTTGGTCATTTTTCATATTTTAATATTTTGGGAAAATTTTATATTTTAATATTGTTTTTATTGGATTTGTTTAGTCGGGTTTGAGTTTCGTCTCGTTTCGACTTGTATTGTGACCCGGGTAGCTTGAACTCTAGATGGGACCCAATATTAAGTTAAGCATGGATCACAAGACCCAACATTAAGTTAGTTAATTAAACTAATTTTTATCATGTTAGAATGGTTAAGTTAGAGACTCAAAACTAGATCATTTTGACCCCAAACTTGAACCTAGTCTAGACTTAACAATATGAGACTAGAGAGGGGCAATTAGGACATTTCCCATTAGCCCTAAGGGACTCTTTATGGCAGCCAACTTTAGGAGAGAATGATTCATTTCATTCATTACAATCTTGCCTCTTTTATTTTTCTTTTGTTCTTCCCCAATTTTAGAGAGCCTTCCCATTGATTTGATCTCCAAATCAAATCATTCCTTCACCAAACCTTCCCTCAATCATTCCCATTCTCCAAGGAAAGGGTGCTACCAAGGATTGGAAGAGGAGTGCAAGGAGGAGTGTCCACTTTGAGGGATCTTCGTATCGGAGCCGTGTCCTAAAGGATTTTATTGGGATTCCACTCCCAATAGGTAAAACCCATCCTCTAAATCGATTTCCTTTGCATATAAATTAGTTTTGAATCCGTAGGATCCATCCTCATGCATGTGTCTCATTTAGATTCAAATTTGAGGCCATTTGGAGCTCTCTTGAGGATTTTAGATATGTGTCTTGTGTCCTACTTGATAGATCCCAAATTAGGACTCCCCATGTGTATGTATGTATGATAATAGTTTAAATAGATATTTAAATTCAGTTTTATAATGGTTAGAGAGTGGATTGATCTTTGTTAGGATGGTTAGAATGAGTTTCATTTGGATACCTATGTTTGTATGCAAGTATCTTGGCCTATATGTGTTCTTTTGTCAAATCCGTCATAATTTTCATCCACGTTTTTATTAACCAAAGCAACTTAGAAATGTCATAACGTTTAGCTTAGAACTCCGATTTATCTTCCTTTTTTTTTTAAAAGAACCGCATTGAAGTTAGATTTCCAAATATATATTTTAATAACCCAAATTCTTTGTGTAACTTTCTGTAGAATTATTTGAGTGTTAGCTGTACGAAAGACGAACGTGTTTTGGTATTTTCTTGATTTTGGGAGCTTCCGGACACGAAAATATGATCCGTTTAAAGTTTCGAAAAGCTAACACAAAGGGCTACGACATACTTTAATCCTAGAATTTAGTGAATGTGCAATTGGTACAGTATTGGTTTTAAGTAGAACAGTGACTATACGATATATGTATTTTGTGTAACCTATGAGCCTATGTAGTATGGATATTAATTGAATATAGAGTATGTAATGCATGATATGTTAGATGAATGAAATGATATATATATATATGATATATATTCTTTTTATATTAATGTATATATATGGTTGAATGCAAGCATGTAGGAATGCAATTAATATAATGCATATAAGCAATGCATGAATGAAAGAATGATATACAATGTATGCATGAAAGTATATAATGAATGCTAGATATGAATGCAAGATATATATGTAATGATAGATATGAATGCATAATGTATAAATATTATAATGCAATATATAATGATAACATGTATGGTAATGTAGAGTATATGATGCAAGCATGAATGAATGGAGGAAATACATGTATATAGGTAATATAGAATGTAATATATGAATGCAAGCATGCAAGATAATGTATTATATCCATATATGATGTATTCAACTTAAAGATAATGTAATATATGAAAGGAATGAATGATAATATATAACATGATATGTAAGGTAATGCAAGGTATGAAATATATGATGTGTGCATGTTTGTATGTCTCTATGTTAATGTATGAAATGATATGAATATTCAATGTATGCATATGTATAAAATATGTAGGTAATGCATAGATGCATGAATGAAATGAATGTTTGCAATATGTTAATATAAATACAAGTATCTAATATGCATGAATATAAGAATAATTGTCACGCCCCAGTACCGAAATACGGAGACGGACTAGGCCAGCTACACCATATGAGGTACGTAACGTCATACGGCGATCGTGGCTGTCGAGAGACTAGGGGGTACATACTACAATCAAGTCTCCTATGGTCCCACAGAGTTCTATGTCTCAATCAATCGAATCACATCAGCAAATAAATGAACATTAAAGATAAAGCAGTAAGGCGTCCCCGACGCTTTATCAAAATGATCATGAGAGACTAGCTTTATAATTTAGCTATCTCGGAGAGTCAGGAGTACAAAATTATATACAGCTGCAGTCTGATTAATTACAATTATATACTGACACAAAATATCAAGTAATCCGGCTAACAGGTGCCGGTGGCTAAACGCCGCAAAAGTATAAGCAGGAGTGGTGGAGAAGAAACCCACTCGAGTCCCCGAACTGCCATGCTCCTAGTATGCACCATGGATGTCGGGAAGGAAGATCGTGTCCTCAGGCTCTGCTACGGGATCTGGCCAAACAAAACCAGCGGGGTCAGCCCCGAATAGCAAGTACCGCCAAAGGGGCACAAGAGTTAAGATTAAAAATCCAGTTAAATAGAATGATTGATAATAGTAATACTTATGCTACTATTATAGGGTAGCGCAACATCCTCGAACCCATATGGCACCCTTACAACCAAACAAGGACAAAAGGTGCCGCATGGAGTCGGGACGTGTCGTACTCTATAACTTTCACATAAGTTAAAAGGTATAAAATCTCCTGATCGTGACTTCGGTCGATAGCCTATCGCAACACAATAACCAACCCAACAATCAAACAAGAACATGGGTTGGATCATGTACCATGATAGACTATGTTCCTCAGTCATTCACAGAAGTAGCACTCCATAATCAGAATAAGTCTTTCGTTCATAACTTCGGTCCATAGCCTATCATAGTACGATAACCAACCCAACAATCAAACAAGAACATGGGTTGGATCACGTACCATGACAGTCCGCTTCCCTCAGTTACTCACGGAAGGTAATAGGGTACAAGCAAGTCGTTTTCACGGCCAATCAAGTCTACGAGTTTCTAGTGGGACGAGGTTATCCTCGCATCATGTTATGTAGAAATCCTCAGATCGTATCCTTCCAGCAAGGCTAGCCAACCCAGGGGTTCGCGTAGACAGGTATGATTGAGCACCGGTCCCTCGTAAGGCCACCTTGCTAAAACATATAATATATAGCAGGAATTAATCGGATACAGTCATCCACTCGTTGCAGATGACACAGTATCCATGGAGACCTGCCGGCGCGTCAAGACAGTATCTCAAGGCGGCTGGTGTAACACGATCTCGGGATTTTGCCCTCCCCATGAATCTAGTATATTTAGTTGCCTAATTTAACCCTAGGTGAAATCTTGGATTTTCATGCTGTGGCCTGCATAAAGTCGTACTTTAGTACGAGTACCCCAAAGAGGATCCATGTCAATCAGTATGTCAACATGTTCTACCCTCCTTAGTGTAATACATCATTGTAAATACGCCACGTGGAGTTACGAGTCATTTGTCGAGGATGAACAAGAATTGGGACATTCAGGTACATATATCAGGGAGGAACACTTTGTTCTCCGGGGTCACATTAGTGCTCATATCATGCTCGGGACAATACAGGGATGGGGAGTGAGGGGAGTGAGTCCATGCGGCTGGGTCAATACAGGTTCATGCGGCTGGGACTGCACGCTCATACGGCTCAGGGAGCCCAAGGCGCATGCGGCTGGAAAGGCGGGTTCATGCGGACGAAGGGGTGTCAGCTTATGCGGCTGCGAAGGGACCAATCGCCAGGCGGCCGAGGTTCAACAGCATATGCGGCTATGATCAGACGAAGTCCTATGCGACTGAGCATGGGCGATACCTATGCGGCTGGATGATGGATGGGCCTTATGCGGCCCAAAACAGTTGTGCATATGCGGCTGGGTGCAAAAAGAACTCATGCGGCTGAAAGCTAGCCGCATGAAGTCCATGCGACTCAAGATAACAGGGGCTCATGCGGCTGAGTCTGAACAAGGCTATGCGGCTCAATTACTTGCCGCATGAAGATTCATGCGGTTAAGTACTCAAGCAAGTCTTATGCGGCTAGGAAGGACTTTCCATGCGGCTGAGCTCGAACGAGTCTTATGCGACTGGAAAGGCCATGCGGCCAGAGACTTGCCGCATGAAGATTCATGCGGTCAAGTACTGCTCTTCTTCTCCACTGGTCCGAGAAGAGGAGCCAAGCAACCATGGCTCCTAGCTACACAAAACCTTCATCCGGAGCCCAAATCGGAACTTCCTTAGGTCAAAATGGGGTAGAACGAGATCCTCTACAACATGGAACCATCAAAACTAGAAAATAACAAGATTAAGTAGATCAAAACCCAAGAAATCCAAAAATAAAGTAAACCTAGATCTACAAAAATCAAAGCTTCAAAATGGAAACTTCCAAGTTCTAAACTAGTATAGGTTGAGAAGAAGAACATATTTTGGCAAATAGTTTTGTAAGAAATCATTGACAAAATTATGGATCCATCTCTTGAGCAAGTTGGTACTTGCCTTGGTTGATGGAGGAAATATTTGGTTGGTGGAGGAAATAAATGAGAGGAAGTAAATGAGAGGAGAGAGAATGAGATGAGTTATATATATAGATCTTGGACCCATGGGTTCATGATGAACCAAAGGGTTCATGATGAACCATTGGTGAACCAAGAAGAGGTTACCCAAATGAGCCAAAATTGTAGGCCCAAATGCAGGAAGTAAATTAGGAAATAATATTTTGTCGAATATTTTGGGAAATGCATGAAGAAATACAACATAATAAATATAGTAAAAATACAAGGTAAATACAATTTATCGGTTTACATATTAAAATACGTATTCCAGGATCGGGGAGTGACATCTCTACCCTTCTTAGAAAAATTCCGTCCTCGAAATTCCAGCCAAGACAGGATAGTGAAATCAGGGCAAGCAAGGCTCAATCACATACAAGTTAACTATCATAGCAGTTATTATCATACATCACAAAGTGCAAAACAAGCAGGTGCAGATAAGCATGGAATCGTGTCAATAAGGTGCAAAAATATACCTTATTAGTCAAACAAATACGGATACCGAGATCTGATCTCGTCCTCGCACTCCCAGGTTGACTCTTCCGGAGAGTGATGGTTCCAAGAAACACGGACAAGGCTTATCGTCCGATTCTTGAGTACCTTCTCTTGCCGGTCTAAAATAGATACGGGTTGTTCCTCGTAAGTTAGGTCGGTACCAACGACTAACTCAGAATGATCGAGGACATGACTCGGATCCGTGACATACCCACGTAACTGGGACATATGAAACACATCATATATGCCAGTTAACGAAGGCAGAAGGGCAAGTCGATAAGACACATCGCCTACCCGAGCGAGAATCTTAAAAGGACCAACGTATCTTGGACTAAGCTTTTCTCGGGTTCCAAATCTGATGATACCCCGAGTAGGTGAAATCCGCAGAAACACTTGGTCGCCAACTCTGAACTCTAGAGGCCTACGATGCTGATCTGCCCAATGACGATGTCGGTCCTGTGCAACTCGAAGGCGCTCTCTGACCAACTTAACTATCTCCACAGTCTGTGTGATCATCTCTGGCCCCAACAACTTCCGTTCTCCGACATCGTCCCATGCCAAAGGGGACCTGCACTTCCTTCCGTACAATGCTTCGAACAGGGCCATCTGAATGCTAGCCTGATAGCTATTGTTATAGGAGAACTCCACTAGATGAAGGTGTTCCTCCCAAGATCCGCTAAAATCTAAGGTACATGCACGTAGCATATCTTCTAACGTCTGAATGGTTCTTTCTGATTGCCCGTCAGTTTGTGGATGATAAGCAGTACTGAATCTTAACTTGGTTTCCAAACTTTGGTGTAAGCTCCGCCAAAAATGGGAAGTAAATCGCGTATCCCGATCTGATACTATACTAACTGGAACACCGTGCTGCCTTACTATCTGCTTCATGTACATTTTTGCTAACTGCTCAGTAGTCTGTCCAACTCGGAAGGGAAGGAAATGAGCGACCTTCGTGAGTCGATCTACTATTACCCAGACTGCATTCTTGCCAGCCGAGGATCTAGGTAGACCGGTCAGAAATCCATCGTGATATGCTCCCATTTCCATTCTGGGATAGGAAGCGGCTGCAGCAACCCTGCTGGTCTCTGCTGCTCGACTTTCACCTGCTGACATACCAGACACTTGGATACAAATCTCGCTATCTCTCTTTTCATGCCATTCCACCAAACGTACTGTCTGATATCTCGATACATCTTCGTTCCTCCTGGATGAATGGAGTAAATAGAACTATGAGATTCGGACATAACTTCTTGCCGAAGGTCTCCACTCGGTACACAGAGTCTGTTCCCAAACCTGAGCGTACCATCTTCATGAATCACTAACTCCTTCCTACGGCCTGATTCACACTCTGACCGCAACTTCTGAATCTGTGGATCTCCTGCTTGTGCTGCCCTTATCCTTTCTAATAAGGTTGACTGAATCTATATACTGGTCATTCTTCCTATATCCCTCGGTAAAACTACTTCGATTCCCATACTCTGAAGGTCTTCTAAAATATGCTTCTGCGAGGTCAGGATAAAGGCACTGTCTCTCCAACTCAGTGCATCTACAACTATATTCGCCTTGCCTGGATGATACTGAAGATCTAAGTCAAAATCCTTCAGCAGTTCTAACCATCTTCTTTGCCTCATGTTCAAATCTCGCTGCGTGAACACGTATTTCAAACTCTTATGATCAGTATAGATCTCTACCCGATCCCCGTACAAATAATGCCTCCACAACTTGAGTAAAAACACCACAGCTGCTAACTCTAAATCGTGAGTCGGGTAATTCTTCTCATGGTCTCGAAGCTGCCGAAACGTATATGCTATCACCTTTCCGTGCTGCATCAATACACATCCAAGACCCTTCCCAGATGTGTCACAATATACTGTAAAGCCTTCCGCTCCTACCGGAAGCGTCAAGATCGGGGCTGAGATCAACCTCTTCTTCAATTCTTCAAATAATGCCTGACAGCTAGCTGACCAAACAAACTCTACGTCCTTGTGCGTCAAACACGTTAAGGGCACCGAGATCTTGGCAAAGTCCGCCCCGAACCTTCTGTAGTAACCAGCTAACCCTAAGAAACTTCGCACTTCTGTAACCGTTCTCGGGACTGGCCAATGCACTACGGCCTCAATCTTCTTCGGATCCACTGACACTCCTGCCCCAGAAATTACATGCCCCAGGAACGAAATGTGATCTAACCAGAATTCACACTTGTCGAGCTTCGCATAAAGTTGATGCTCCCTCAATGTCTGCAAGACAGTCCTAAGATGTTTCTCATGCTCTTCTTCACTGCTGGAATAGACAAGAATGTCATCTATGAACACCACCACAAATTTATCCAAGTACGGTAGAAAGATGCGGTTCATTAAATCCATGAATACTGCGGGGGCGTTGGTTAGTCCAGAGGGCATTACTAAAAACTCATAATGCCCATATCTAGATCTGAATGCTGTCTTCGGTATGTCTAGCTCCCGGACTCTTACTTGATAGTATTCCGACCGAAGATCGATCTTGGAAAAGACACTAGCCTTGCTTAACTGGTCAAACAGATCATCAATCCTTGGTAGCGGGTACTTATTCTTCACTGTTACTGCGTTCAGCTTGCGGTAGTCGATGCACATCCTCGTCGACCCATCCTTCTTGGGAACTAGAATCACTGGCACGGCCCAGGGCGATTTATTGTCTCGGATGAATCCCTTAGACTTCAACTCTTCCTCATGTTGATACAACTTATCCTGTTCTGACGACGTCATTCTGTAAACTCTGTCTGCAATAGGCCTCGTTCCAGGGTTCAACTCAATGCTAAATTCTACCTCTCTGACTGGGGGTATCCCTGGAAGCTCATCAGGGAAGACGTCGAGAAAATCTTCGACCACTCTCGGAATCTGTCCTGGCTCTGACACTGCGGCTGAGATGACGCCTCCGGCCTGATTCTTCAAGGTTCGAGTAAAGATGAACTGCTCCATCCCAGGAACGCTGAATATGACCCTACCTCCTCTACAATCAATTGTCGCATGACTGTCACTCAACCAGTCCATGCTAAGAACGACATCAAAATTCCCTATAGGGAATTCAATCAATGATGCGGGCAGTAAATGCCCACACACCTCCACCGGACATGAAAAGCGCACTCTGCTAACTTCTACGAGCCTATTGCCGGTGAGTATATCCATCCTCTCCGGCAATGCCTCAAACTCTAATCCAATCCGTGTAGCATATTGTGTAGAGATGAATGAATGAGTAGCGCCTGAATCAAATAATGCTACAGCGGGAAATAAGGTGACGAGAATTTTACCTGCCACCACGTCACTAGACGCTAGAGCCTCTCCCAAGGTCAATGTGAGGGCCTGGACCCGCGGAGCCCCTTGTTGCGGCCTTCCTCGACCATGCTGTTGCTGCCTCTGAGGGCCTTCGGCTTCCTGTGCCTGGCGAAACATCTGAGCCTGCGTTGGTAGACGCTGGGCTAGGGGCCTTACTGCTAATACTGGCCCTCCACTCGAGGTTGCCACCGGAGCTGGCAATGCTAGAAACTGCTGAGCTGGCCCTCCTGGCCTCTGCATCATAGGACAAGTAGAAATACGGTGGTCTGAACTACCACACCTCAAGCATAAGCCATTCGCTGACCGGCACACCTCCCTCGTGTGCCCTGCCTTTCCACAGAATGTACAGCCCTGGGGTGCTCCCTGACACTGTTGCTGGTTTCTCGGCTGCTGATGCCGAACTGGTACCGATGTTCGCTGCATTGTTCCTCCTCCAACCTGGGAATGAGATCTCTTCTGACCTCCTGTCCTCGATGCCAACCTCTGCTGGGTAAGCTCGTGCCTCCGAGCGGCCGTCAAAACAGCGTCAAACGTCTGGTAGTCGTGTCCTTCCACAAGCTGTAATAGTTCCAAATAAAGTCCCTGCTGGAACCTCATAGCTTTCTCTGGCTCCGTTGCCACCATTGCTGGTGCAAAACGGCACAATCTGCAGAACTCTGCTGCATACCCATCTACGGTCTTGCCTGCTTACTTGAGACTGATGAACTTCTGCTGGAGCTCATATCGAGCTACTACGCCAAAATACTTGGCCTTGAATCTGTCACTGAAGGTGGTCCAACGAACAGGGCGTCTTGTACCAACTTCTTCTGATGCCCACCAGTCGCGGGCAAGATCCTGCAGTACTAGTTTGACCTGATCAACCTTTTCATCGTCGGAAACCTTGGCTGCCACAAGAATGGCTTCGATGTCTTGAATCCTTGCATCCGCAGTGATGGCATCCTCCGTGCCATCAAAATACCTCGGGTTCAAGCGACGGAGCCTTCCTGATGCTCCCGAGTCAACCCCGGCACTCCTCTCAAGAGCTAACTGAATCCCTTGGTTCAGTAACACGTTCTGCTCCTGCTGCCGAGTCTGTTGCTGTTGGTTAGTGACAAAAAACCCCCGGATGATCTCCAGGAGTGCTACGGCGTCTGGTACTGCCGTCGCTGCTGGTGCTGCAGGAGTTTCAATAACCTGCGGCTGCACTGCCTCTGGTTCCATTTCGGCTCGTGTCGGCCCTGGGAAAGGTCCTCTCCCCTGTTGCTGACCAGTCGAGCCATGCTCTTGCTGCTCTTCCTCATGGGCCTCACCCGCTACTGAGAATGAAGCACCCCTATAGAGAAGAATATAAGATTATCAAGTCCGGACGAGGATGATTTCGAGGATGCAAGTCAGGTTAGAGATCAAGGAAAGGACAGAGAATTCGAAACAGAATTTCAAGGGGAACAAGTTTTGATTGAGACTCCTAATAATTCACAATACCCCACAAGTCTGAAAATCAGACCTGTATGGGCTACCACTAAAACCTTGTCACGCCCCAGTACTGAAATACGGAGACGGACTAGGCCAGCTACACCATATGAGGTACGTAACGTCATACGACGATCGTGGCTATCGAGAGACTAGGGGGTACATGCTACAATCAAGTCTCCTATGATCCCACAGAGTTCTATGTCTCAATCAATCGAATCACATCAGCAAATAAATGAACATTAAAGATAAAGCAGTAAGGCATCCCCGACGCTTTATCAAAATGATCATGAGAGACTAGCTTTATAATTTAGCTATCTCGGAGAGTCAGGAGTACAAAATTATACACAGCTGCAGTCTGATTAATTATAATTATGTACTGACACAAAATATCAAGTAATCCGGCTAACAGGTGCCGGTGGCTAAATGCCGCAAAAGTATAAGCAGGAGTGGTGGAGAAAAAACCCACTCGAGTCCCCGAACTGCCATGCTCCTAGTATGCACCATGGATGTCAGGAAGGAAGATCGTGTCCTCAGGCTCTGCTACGGGATCTGGCCAAACAAAACCAGCGGGGTCAGCCCTGAATAGCAAGTACCGCCAAAGGGGCACAAGAGTTAAGATTAAAAACCTAGTTAAATAGAATGATTGATAATAGTAATACTTATGCTACTATCACTACACCAAAATGGCTATTTTGGAACACTAGGCATTTTTTAATCTGGAACGCTTATTTGCCGTACCTAGGTGCTGAAACGGCATAAAAGTGTTCCAGATCAGAAAAGCATTCCTGATACATATATATTTCTAATTTTTAGACAATTATTTATTTAGGAATGCTTTTATAGTGTTCCAAATACGTTTCAAATTGAGGATGTCATACATGTGGATCTAATGTGCTTACTAGAAAAGTGTTCCAAGAAAAAAAACCTTTTTCCCCTGATATCCTTTATTTCCCCCCAAACTCTCCTCTCCCCTCAAATTGACGACCTAGCGACGACGAGATCGGCTCCTTGACGAGCCACACGACTGTCCAGGGCCGTCGCCCTTCCCTTGTCAACAACGACAGCGAGCTCCCTGACCAGCAGTATTGCGTTGAGCCTCGGGCGACTCGATGTGCCGGCGGGCGTTATCCTCGAGGGGGAGTACGCAAGCCAGTGTCGACATCGCCTCCGAACATGCCCCTTCGTCGCCCGAGAAGTCCCAGAACGACGCGGCCAGGGCCTGGGCCGCGCTGTTCGACGAAATGCACAGCCAGTTCCGTGCGCTCCCCTTGGACAGGCTCCTCACCTCGGCCGCCAGCTCGAGAAACCTCGCACGGTCGCACCACGCGCTGGCTAGCTCGAGGTCGGCCAACATCTCCTTGACCCAGGCTGGGGTCGCGGGGGCACAGGGGTTGGGATGCGGTCGACGCCGAGGGATTCGTAGGCGATGTACCAGTCCTGTACGAAAAATTTCCTGTAACAACAAGTATACTTTTTCCAAGATATTTTTTCTTTCTGCGTCTCTTGTTTCCATATAAAAAATCTGTTGGCTTTGTTCATTTTCCTCTTCCTCTTGTACTTTCCTCTCCCTTTTATTTTACCATCACCATCATTACTAGCTTTTGCCTTGATTAAACCACAGGAATTTGTTCAGGAATTGGAGAAAAGAAACTCCTTTCTTTCTCCATCGTTCTCCAGGTGAAGTTCTTGAGGAATTTATAGGGATTCCGGTGATATTTTGCTTTGTTTAGCTCATTTTTTTGTAGATATCATATATTGTAGGAATCATCCATGGCCATGGGGTCTCTTTCTTTCTTCATGGCGACATCTTATGATTTGAGAAGGAATATTGTTGGAATCATCCATCGCCATGGGGTCTCTTTCTTTCTTCATGCTTGGTATTGTCGGATCACTCTGACACAACACGTCACGGATACGATAACATTTGTTACTATCAATCCTTAGTCAAAAATCATTTGCAATCAAGACTACATTACTTCTAAATCCCTATATATATACTACACCAAAATGATAAATTAGGAATGCTATGTGTTTTTCAATATGGAACGTTTGTTTACTTTTGCAATCAAGACTACATTACTTCTAAAACCCTATATATACACTATATTACTTCAATGTGTTTTTCAATATGTTGTTGTGATGACGAGAGCGTTCCTTGATGTCGGCGTATAGCGAAGGGATATGGTGATACTCCAGGAGGTTGTGAGTTACCTATTGATTAAGTACGAACTGTCATATATGATCTTGATATTGGTTGTCGATGCATCGTAATTTGGATATGTAGTAAATTTTGTGTTTTCCACTATGTTGCAAGGACATAAATATGATATAATACAAACATGAGGAAAGGACAAACCATGTGTTTTGGCATTTCCTAGTATATTTTAAAGTATTTGTGTCATGCTTGGTATTGTCGGATCACTCTGACACGACACGTCACGGATACGATAACATTTGTTGTGACTTGTAGCAATAGTTAATAATTATTGTTAATATATTATTTACTGGTTAATGGCTGCTAATTTCAGGTTGTCTTGTGTATTGGCTTTCTGAAGCGTGCCAGCCAGCACAAGGAAAAAACAAGAGAGGGAATAGCTAAAGATTTAGAGGTAAGTGATAAATACATAAATTCCTCAGTTAAGACGATATGAATCTAGCTTATTTTTGTATTGTTGTCTGAGTATGTATTATATATCGAGAATAATTGACTTTGGTAAAGTTAGTAGTCAATTTAAAGAGATCAAATTAGAAGTAAAGAATCCACAAACAATTGCAAGTTTTTTTTTCTATATGCGGATGTACTTGAACTTAACTTTTGCGAATTCCTTCTTAGGCTATGTCTAGAATTATCTCTCTCAGGAAACGATTTCTTTGTAAAATTAATAAAGGATATAGTACTTGAACTTGAAAATGAATATCTGGAGGATTCTCAATATTAGTACCATAACATGAGTATATTGACAAAGTGATGACAGCTTTTTCTCCAAGACACGGATATCTAAATGCATTAGTAAATGACATGTACTTGATTTTTCCCTTCATAATAACTAGACTATACACCACCTTTATCCAAAAAAAATTGGATGGACTAATTGATTCCTATTCTTCCTTTCAGCTAATGTCCTAACCATAAGGTCCATATCCCTTTTGAAACCATGAATTCCTTGTTCGTGTAGGCCTACCCCTAGTTCCTCTAATTAGCCGTTTTTACTATCAATTTTCCAATGGTAAGATCATATTTATTTGGCTAATTTATGACTAAATACCCTGAACTTCTTACAATTTGCAAGTTTTTTTAGCATCATTAATACTTAGAAACATTATGAAGCAATTTATTCATGAATAGACTGATTGACTTAGAAATGTTCCGTATTGTTTCATGGTTTCATGCCCTCAGTTAACTAGCCCGTCACAAGTCGAGTTCTTTCATCTTTGAACTTTCAAAAAACGAAACAAAACTTCGTTTAGTTACTTTACTATGAATAGTCATGACACGATCCCAGTTATCAAATACTTAGGGCAAGCATGATCATGAAATGCATTATTGTGCAGCAGAAGCAGAGCTTGAACCAGTAAAAGTGAGCTAACAGTAAGCTAAGGGCGTATCAGAATTAGTATCTGGACCTATAAGTAGCTGTATGGGTGTTTTATCATTAGTTTGTATCAGTCTACTTATATATCAGACTATTAGAAGAAGGTAAGGGTAAAGAAATAATGTGAGAACAAAGGTGAATAGAGAGAAAATTAACCTTGATATTCAATGGTCAATGACTGATGATAGGTGAGTTGGCAATGGATCTCCATTAAATGCCAAAGGTATGTAGAGGAAAATGGTAATACTGAGAGGGGGAGGGGAGAGGTCCTATCGAATTTTGATTGGGATTGGTGTCGCACCCAAGAAATTAGATTAAATTCATCACACGGCATAGTTGTAACATTTTTTCAGATAATAATTTTTCATTGTAGTTAGTTGATTTATCCACTTTTGTCTAATAATCTAATTAAATTTTATCTTATACAACCATCCTTGTCGTTTCCTTTTCCTTTACGTCTTTTCTTCCTAAAGGCTGAGCTTTTTCTTCAACTTGGAATCATCCTCCAACCCCTAGAAATGTGATCCAAGAAGCACACTAACTCACACCTACCTACTATACTAATGGCACGCAAGGCACACAAGGAATCGTCACGTCAAAGATTCGTAGAAGGGTGTAATACTTTTCTATGTATGTAAACAAGATTGTGAAGAAGCATTTGTCTCAAGGACAAGCTACCTACAACACCTTCCAATAGAAAAGTAGGGATAAGGCTCATTTATATTCCATTTGTTGCCATTCATGGGCTACAAAATCTATCACTTTGGGAGTCACCAGTGAGTTTTATCTTTAAATGGTGTAGTCTCAAAGATAAGGGCTTCTCCAATGGTTACCTCTGTTTTCGGGTTTCTATCATACGTGTCAATCCATTTTAAGAAGGCTTCTATGTCTACGTGACATTTTTCTCATATAGAAACCAACTATAAAAAAGACATTGATAAAGGCACAACCAAAAGTGTAAGGAGGCATCACAATTTTGGACCAACAAAATTGTCGTGGAAAAGCCATTTTAAGAAGGCTTCTATGTCTACGTGACATTTTCTCATATAGAAACCAACTATAAAAAAGACATTGATAAAGGCACAACCAAAGGTGTAAGTAGGCATCACAATTTTGGACCAACAAAATTGTCGTAGTTTGCAGTATCTGCCGATACCGATACCAATACGGTTTGGTATGATACATATCCGACATGACGCTTCCACGACACTCGTGTCGTATCTAATTTACCCGTAGGTTTAACAATTGTAGCCATATTGTACCTGTATCCTAAAATTTCTAAAAATGCAGATATGTATCATGTCCTTATCCAAATCTGTCTGTGTCTATGCAACCTAGGGTTGTAGTATAGTACCACTTACTGAGATAATGACCTCCAAGACTGTTGTAATAGACTATCTCCTGCACCAGTTCTCATCTACTATATATGGATATTTACATGGGACTATGGATTCTATCAAAGCATTATACTAAAACATATTGGCCATCGTGACTATGTTTTAACTTCATACTTGTATTTGATTTGGTGGGTCATCTCAGGTTATGCACATTGCCGCTACTGTAGAAATTAACTCAAAGTTCATACCAAGCTTGCAACAGTTGCACAGTTCTCTGTATTCAAAGGTTTTTCTCTCTTTCTCTGCATATATAATGATAAAATAATTTTCTTGTGTACAATATTTTACCTTTAATATGACTAT
This sequence comes from Iris pallida, assembly GCA_029216955.1. NCBI lineage: Eukaryota > Viridiplantae > Streptophyta > Magnoliopsida > Asparagales > Iridaceae > Iris > Iris pallida. Next base: position 13,549,118 of record JANAVB010041816.1, on the reverse strand, counting down.
TTTTACAACTTGTTTTGAAAAGCACCTATTCAGTGAGGTTTGATATTGTTATTGTTTATATATAAATAACTTGATAGATCTACATTTTTTTACTTTATCTTGTGTGAGTTTGCAGTTCGAATCTGATGTCTAACAAAATTGTCTTGTTGACAGTAATGGATAAATAGGAATCAGGTGGATAATTCATTACTATTAGGATGTCGTAGTATGGTATGTTTGGTATTGAAAGGCTGGAAAGTTTTTCTTGGATATAATTATTTATTTTTGTGTGGATGAATCTCTAGATTTTAGCCATTTGCAATCATCTTTGGTTGTTTACGAATTTTGGTAATCTGGTATGGTGCTTCTACTTTTTTTAGGCTGATACACGGTTATATTGCTCTGCTTTGTCTTTCCGAACATGCCACACCCCCTTGTATCCACCATATGAAATGGGGTGCAAGCAAGATAGCGGAGAGTGTGAATGGAAAGGTTGCATCATATAGTTTGTAAAGTGGCAGGCTACTAGAGTGAATGCTGGGGTTGGGAGAAGGGAGACCATATGCTAATTGAAGGTGGAGGTTGGCTGCTAGCATAAGGGGGATTCTGGAATTGCTTCTCTAAGTTAGTAAACAATATAAGGTTCATAATTTATATCACACGGTCAGTTTTTGCTGGGAAGACAATTCTACTAAATAGTTAATCCAATCAATCCCTTTCCTCTTTATGCAAGTTGACAGTATATTTTAATGATTTGACATGTCAACACCATTTCTCCTTTTATTAGTGGACACCCGTGTTTGTGTCCACTAATTATAGCTTCAGAACCAATGCTGCATCTCACCATGAATCACCTATGGTAATGGTAGGATCATAAACAAAGCTTTGATTTGGGGGGTTAGGTACATGAATATTTATCTTCCATTCAGCCCTATTAAGGATTATCTCACACTCATTCGCCAAACTAGTGTCCGTATTCAACACCTCAATCCAAGTTTTCTTTGGTCTATCCCTGGAGCCAGCAGCTCCATTAACGAGTAGACAATGACTCCTAACAGTTGCATCTATTGGTCTGGCACATGCCCAAACCATCTCAAACGTTTTTCTTTCTATCTTATCTTTTCAATATATGTCACCTCTAACTTCCACATATGCAATTCAGCAATTATTTCTTATTCTATTGGAATTGTTCCATATTCGTTTTATAAAATAAAAATATTAAAACTTAGTTTTAAACCTTTGGTTGATTCGTAATTTTTGTGGAATAGATCATAAGATAATTCACGTTTCTAGGGAAGGTTCATTTTAGAATATTCCCTAGATACCTACACCGTGGTATTCCACCCGTCCATCTGAAAATTTTTCATTTTAGTTGTAGTCATCTTTTAGAGGTGTTTATTAGCTGAACCATGAATGAGTGAATCCATGGAAAGTTAAGATATGTATTGCCGCTCATCTATCTCAACATTCGGACCATAAAGCATGGCTGGTGTTGTTTTCATCTTATAGGACTTCCGATTTCAAGGGTATACAATGATCACAAAGGACTCCAGAATGCTCCTCCACTTGAACCATGTCCATGTTATTCTATGAAGATCTACCTTCTCAATCTTTGCATCATGATGAATGATCATCCTAGATGGCAAAAGTCACTCCTATGGTAATACTGTAACAAGAAAGGGAGATGGATCTCCTCCAATTGTTTTTACAACAATTGCAATTCGATCATACAAATCCTTAATACCCTCAATGTAACTACTGGAAACTTGTTTCTGAGCAAAGACCCACGACATAATATCTAGAAGACCCCATGATAAGGCTTTTTCATAAACCTATTTCGTGTAGATGATGCATTATTTCTGATTGGGTTATGTTAATAGGATGTCATTGTTTTTCGCATCTGGCCTTTGCTGTATGGAACTGGATGTTTACATTGTTTAGTTTCTTTGATGTATTATGGCATCTCCATTGTAACTCTTAAGGATTTTTATTTCAATAAGTTATCGATAGAGCTAGATGATTTGGCCAAATTTGATGTTCAAATCTAAAAGATCGACATATGCATAATATATGCTGATTATGCTGATTTTAAAAACAAATCACGTTTTCAAATTTATGTGTTACAAACACATAATTTTTATAGTTGGAGTATCTTATCAATCTTAAGCTTGAATAGTAAAAAACAACAACTTTTGACCCCTTTGGTCAGCGAATCCATCCGAGTTTGGACAGCTTGGAGCTGAACCTTAACATGTGACTTTTGCTGATCAATTGCCAAGTTGTTCATATCATGGAGAACATAAATGAATGTACATCATTTATAGTTTGACTATCATGTTTTCAACTTTATGTGTAACAGACCTATAATCTTTTATAGTTCGAGTATCTTATCAATCGTAATCTTGAATAAATTTTTTTTTCTTTTGACCCCTTCAGTCAGCAAAATCATCCGAGTTTGGAAAGCTTGGAGCTGAACTTTAATATGTGAGTTTGCTGATCAATTGCCAAGTTGTTCATATCATGGAGGACAAATGAATGTAAATCATTTCATACAAGAAGCTAAGAACTATAAGGATAATTACTTTGATTCAGTTATAAATCATCACAAACAAGAATGTCAAAACATTAATGAAAATATTAGAGAAAACTTGTATGCTTAAACATGGTGATCCTGGCGAAGTAGCTACTGTTTTCTAAAAAGAAAAAAAGAAAGGGAAAACTGACACCATTAATCATTATACCTAAAAGTCAGCTTTAAATTTTAGAGATGATGTGATTAACATTATACTATAAGACTGCTATATAGGTTATAGGACTAAAATTTTTCCATTTCAAGTTCAGTGAGAAGTTATAAAATTAAGGACCTTGAAGATGGAAGAGCTAGGTCTTGTTGGAAATCTTGATGCAAATTACACAGCCAATGATCAAAAGAGCAATCTGACAACAGATTAATCTACCAAAAAAACCTCTATCACGGTTCGCCAACGAATTGGCTGGGTTTATTTTTGGCAGGTTCAATTAGGGTTTATGTACTAGGCCTTTGTGAGGGAAACTCACTGTCTTACAGGGATGTTGCGGCTATCAATAGAGAGAGAGAGGTTCTCAGGTTCTTCTTGGGTCTTTTTGGGTGTATTATCTAGGCCTTTCTTGAATTCTCTTTTGCATGAGACTTGACACTCTCCAAAACTAATAATACTTGTGCCATTTATAACTTTGCTCCATTTTAGAGTTCGTTTGTCATTATCTCCTTCCATGCTTTTATTCTCGTATAAATGGTTGATCCCAATTTTTTGGTGAAGGAAAAACAGTTCAACCTATGACAGTTTGCTTAATCTTAAAAGTCTGTAGTGTACTTAATCTCATTCTCAAAGATGTCTTGGTATCATTTCCAACTAATCGAATGAACCACACACACACACATTACCATCAATATCCCTACCGAAAGTGACAAATACCGACGTTGGGGGTCTCTTTCCCGGTCGATATGGAAGAGAAAATTGAAGAAAAAAATAGAAAAATGGAAAAAATAATACTTGGAATATCTTATAATCATCCAAAGACATAAATTTACTTGAAAGCTAATGTTTAACCAAAATAATTAGATTTTGTTTACTTTTTTCTTTGCAATCCTATCTGAGTGTTTCTTCTTGCTCATAGTTGAATGAAAAAAACTGCAGATTTGGGATACAGGTTACGAGCGATTTCTAACTATCACAACTGGTAAGCATACCAATTACTTCCACTACCAAATTACAGTATTTTAGCGACGGCCATTTAGCGACGGAAATTTTCCGTCGCTATTACCGTCGGATCACCGACGGATTTGTGACGAAATACCGACGGAAAGCAGTGGACAATTTTTTTTATTTTTTTATGTCCATATCCGTCGCTACGCCGTCGATAGGTCGTCGGCCAAGTAGCGACGGTTTTATATCCGTCGCTAGAACGTCGCATATTTTGGCGGCAAAAGCCTAAAATATTGGCGCAAGATTTGACTGACGACTTAGCGACGGAATAATCCGTCGCTACTCTGGCGCGAGATTTACTGACTACTTAGCGACGGAATAATCCGTCGCTACTCCGTCGCTAATTTCTGTACCCTAACTTAAATTGAACCGACGGGGGGGGGGGGGAATTTTCATTCCCCCCCAAAACACTCTCTCTCTTCCCTCTCTCTCTCTCCGACGATCTCGCTCTCTCCGACCGGCGATCTCCCTCTCTCTCTCTAAGGTATGCTCTCTCTCCCCCCTCTCTCTCTCTATCTCCCTCTCTCTCTCTCTCTCTCTCTCTCTTTTACGATTTGGGGGGTTGGGGGGCTGTCGTAGTGGTCGGAGAGGGTATGGGGCAGGGGGGTTTCGGGTACGGGGTGGGGTGGTCGGGGGCAGGGGGGTTGGGGAGGGGGTCGGGCAGGGGTGGGGGGTGGTCTGGGCAGGGGGGTTCGGGTAGGGGGTGGGGTGGTCGGGGCAAGGGTGGGGTGGGAGAGGGGACAGGGGGGGTCGGGGAGGGGGTCGGGCAGGGGTGGGGGGGTGGTCTAGGCAGGGGGGTGGGAGAGGGGGTCGGACAGGGGTTGGGGGAGGGTCGGGCAGGGGTTGGGGGGGTCGGGGCAGGGGGGACAGGGGGGTGGGAGAGGGGGTCGGGCAGGGGTTGGGGGGGGGTCGGGCAGGGGTTGGGGGGTCGGGGCAGGGGGGGCAGGGGGATGGGAGAGGGGGTCGGGCAGGGGTTGGGGGGGGGTCGGGCAGGGGTTGGGAGGGGAGGTCAGGGCAGGGGGGCGTAGGAGGGACTCTGGAGTCCCCACGCAGGAGTCCTCCTCCTCCTCTCCCATAGACACACACACACACACGGACACACACACACAGACACACACACACACACGGACACACACACACACGGACACACACACACACACACACACACACGGACACACACGGACACAGACACACGGATACACACACACAGACATATATATATATATATATATATATATGTATATATATATATATATATATATATATATATATAGGCATAATTTTAAGTAATTTATTAATAATATATATATATATATATATATACACAGACACACGTCGTGAAGTCTAGTATATATATTTGATTAGCTAAGGTAGAAGTTTAGCCTAATTAAGGTTAGTTTTGACAGAGTTGACTTGGACTCCTAATTTGACCTAGAACTAGCCTAGTTGACCTATTTGTATTTCGATTGATATCATATGAATAGTTTGCCTAAGATTTGATTGGGTTGGTTTTAATGTGTGGGTAAATTAGTTTACCTTATTTTAGAGTATGACTACGTAGCTAGTGTGTAGAGTAGTATATGGTTACTAGATCCTAGTGTAGAGTAGTATGTAGAGGAGTATGGCTACTAGTGATATATAGATATGTAGGTCCATGTGTATCTGTATCGGACTATCGCTATCGGTATCGAACTATCGCTATCGGTATCGGACTATCGCTATCGGTATCGAACTATCGGTATTGATCGAACTATCGGTATCGGACTATCGCTATCGGTATCGGACTATCGCTATCAGTATCGACCGTATATACTTAGTATCGGGCGTAGCGGATTAGTATCGATCAGTATATAGGTTTGGGTTAAGATCAAGGTTCAAAGCATCGGTATCGGAATAGTAGGCCGAATAGGAGGCCGAGATAGTCGAATGAGAAGAAGGGAAGAAGGGAGGAGCAGATGGGTCCAGAGCCATGGTGGAGGAGGAGAAGTAACATGAGAGCAGTTTTCGCCGTAACATCTCCTGGCTCTGCTGGCAACTGAAGTCCAGATGCTACCAAGGACGATCCTTCGCTGAAATCGACTACAACATCCATCAGTTCAAGTTCTTTCCTATATGAGTAGATTCCAATACCATAGAAGCCATCAGTTTGTTGACCTTCCTCTATGGCATTGGAATATACTCATATAGGAATGAACTTGAATTGATGGGTGTTGTAGTCGATTTCAGCGAAGGATCGTCCTTTGTAGCATCTGGACTTCAGTTGCCAGCAGAGCCAGGAGATGTTACGGCGGAAACTGCTCTCATGTTACTTCTCCTCCTCCACCATGGCTCTGGACCCATCTGCTCCTCCTTTCTTCCCTTCTTCTCATTCGACTATCTCGGCCTCCTATTCGGCCTACTATTCCGATATACGTTTGATACGGTCTACCTAACCTATATACTGATACTAATCTGATACTCTCTGATATTAAGTACATCCGGCTTACTAGCTAGCGGATCCACCAGTTACATGATTATATACTAATTATGTTAGATTGTGATACTAAGTAGCCTCGTCGTAGGCCTAGCGTGTTATCCACAAGTTTAGTTTTTCTTACGATATGAGTATCGGTATCGGGCTATTAATTCTTATGTTTAGTTTGTCTTACGATACAGATATTCACATCAAATCGAGCATGAATCGTTACTTTGTTGATCGTACATGGATGTACAAACGACAACACGAGAGCAGAATTGGTGTGAGTGACGATTTTCAGGCAGGTGTGGAAGTATTTCTTAAGTATGCCATGAGCAAAACTCAGTACATGGACGATAACAAAATCAAGTGTCCATGTGTTAATTGTCACAATAGACGTTTCGAAGAAGTGATGACTGTGAGAGATCATTTGACCCGTAAGGGTTTCGTACGTGATTACGGCCTGTGGTCATCGCAAGGTGAATTATATTCAGAAAGACAGGCTACAGAAGCTGGTACTTATGCTTTTGATGATAATGCTGCAACGGATGTCCTCGAAGACGACGGATGCTCTGTGGATTATGGAGACATGCAGAACCTTGCACGAGATATGGTGTATGCTGCGGCAGGGCCTAATTTTGATCCGGAGGATCCTAATCCCGAGGCAAAGGAGTTCTATGATATGTTTAAGGACGCAGATACTCCTCTATATCCTGGTTGTGAGACTCATTCCGCACTGTCAGTGACGATGCGGTTGTTGAACATAAAGTCTGATTTTAACTTGCCACAAGCTTGCTATGATCGGATCACACAATTAACTAATGAGGTGTTACCGAAGGAATCAAAAGAGCTTCCAAGAAACTTCTACAAGTCAAAGATGATGGTCCGACAACTGGAACTGGGATACGAGAAGATAGATTGCTGTCGCAACGGATGCATGTTGTATTACAAAGAGATGAAGTCAAAATAAGGACACCCGATATTGCCGATGAGGGTCTTCAAAGAGAGGTTGATTTTACCTTTCCGTCATGGTTTCGAGATTACGTAAGTAACTGAGATAATATGTTATGCGGCTACCATTTAAATATATATATGCAACTAAAATATTTAAAGTTTACAGGTTTTATTAGCTGAACCAAGTACACTCACAAATGAGAGCATTCGTTATTTGTCATTGGGACCGAAGAAGAATGCAAAGACTTGGCCCGGCTATGTCGTTAATGGCTTCAAGTTTAAGACAACTCAACATCCTATAAATGTCGAATTTCTCAATGACGGCTTCAGTACGAAGGATTCTGGTATTTGCATAAGAGGCACAATCTATGACGACGAGCCGAACTTTGACTATTATGGAGTGCTTCGGGATATTGTAGAATTACAATATAGTGCCCCATTTGATATGCATATTGTTATGTTCAAATGTGAGTGGTTCGATACGACACCAAATATCGGTTGGAGAATCGATAAACAATTTGGATTCGTCGATATAAATCATCGCAGGAGGTATAGAGGGTCCGACACGTTTGCGATAGCAAGTCAGGCTGTTCAAGTCTACTATACAAGCTACCCAAGGCGTCGTAGAGATCGCTTTGACTGGTGGGCAGTATGCAAGATTAAATCTAGAAATACATTCAACGTTGGAGACCCAGCATACCAAGAGGACCAGATCGGAAAGCCCCAATACTTGGGACAACAGTCTTGTGACATGGATGTTGAATTAGAGGTTGATATACCTCTTGCTGATGAAAATAGAGGGGAGGAAGAGGTTGATATACAAGACTTAGATGTCAACCAGGGGAGAAAGAGGCGTCTTGTCCCAAGTATTGAGACTGAAGAAGAAGAAGAAGAAGAAGAAGAAGAAGAAGAACTTTATGAGGATGAGGATGAGGATACTGATGAATTCAACGATGAAGATGATGATGATGATGAGGCCGAGGCCGAGGAAGAGGACGATGATTAAATATCGCTATATTTCAGTTGTATCTTGAAGCACCCAATATCTAGTCTCGAATCCTAAATTACCCTATTACATTTGGATTTACAATTACAAGTCTAGTGGAACACAAGATGCCCTTTCATCAAAAGTTACAAGAATTGTACTTTGTTGTATTGGTGCATGATTTTATCAGATTTTGTGTATCTAGCTTTTATTCGTACTTCACTTCTGATTGTAATATTTATTTCAGTTTGGGATATTTGCTTATTATTGTATGAGTTTCTTTTTGCAGATGGCACTCCTAGGCCTACTCGTCTGGGCGGCACTCATCGTCCTGCTGGTATGGATATGTTTAGTTTTATATTCATTTATAAATCTATGTTGTCGGTATTTTGTTTATGTGTTCTATTTACAGGGCATGGTTGCGAGCACCCGTACTGGTGGTGCTGGCCGTGGTCGTGGCGGTGGCGGCGGCGGCGGCGGTGGTGGTGGTGGTGGTGGTCGTGGGCGTGGGCGTGGGCGTGGTGGTAGCGGTCGTGGTCGCCAGCCGCATTCCCCGGATGTGACCTCCGATCCCGACTTGGAGAGCCCGGACACAGGCTCTTCCCGCCGTCATTCTTCCTCGGTGCCACCGACATCGTCGTCGAGGCCTGTGACTCCATCCGCTAGCGGGTCCGTTCTGCCACCGGATGTACCAGCGGATGCAGCAGCAGATGCAGCAGGAGGCCCAGCAGTTACTGCAGGGTGGGCCTCGGAGTACCCCGGAATTCAATTTCATCCTGTTATCGGGGAGTACGTGCACGGACCCGCGGATCCCCCGACGCCACCAGAGAGGCTGGTGGGCGAGTTCCGACGAGAGCTATGGCCCACTGGTGAATCGTAAGTAAATTTAAGTTAATTTATTAAATTTGTTTCATTTATTCAAGTTAATAATCCAGTCGTTGCTTCTTTATAGGTTTTTCCCGTGGGATGCTGCCCGGATTCTAGGGCGCATTATCCGGGATAACTACCATGGCCCCTACCTCAATTTTTCTGAGGTGCCTCAGGACATGAAGTACGTCTGGCTCGACGAGATGAGGGTATAAATCCGTCGGTGAATTATTAATTATTCTTTAAATCATTAAATTTTTTATTACGTGATATTTGAATTTGTATGTCAGAGGACGTTCTGGTGGCCCCCCCATCGCGAGGAGGCGATCCGCAGGACCTACAAAGCCGCCGCTGGAAAGAAGATACGGGATGCGGTATACGACCTTCGTACGGCGCATACGAGGAAGGACTGGATCCGGGCGGAGTACTATGAGCAGATGTTGTAGAAGATGGATACTCCGCAGTTCAAGCTGAAATCGGAGAAAGCTAAGGCTAATCGACAGGTTGCGGGTCTGCATACGGGGGGATCAAGGCCCCACGCATCGACGCGTGCAGATTTGGTGAGATAGCACAAATTCAAATTCATTCTATTATTTAATTTCGTACTGTTAATATACGAAGTTAATTAAATTCTACGTATGCAGGCCCAACGGGCGGTGAAGCAGGGGAAAGAGGCGGAGACGGTCACCGCTCACGATGTATTCGTGCATACGCACAAGAGGCGGAAGGACGGGAGCTTCGTCGACGCGAGGGCCGAGGAGACTGATGTAAGTACTTACGTTTATGAGATTTATGTTAGAAATATAATTATTGTTAAGTTAATTAGATAAACTTAGGATTCAGACTATAACTTAGGGAAACATAGGATTTAGATTATAACTTAGGAAAACTTATAGTATAAACACATTCATTGGATAGGCTGCGTATCGTGAGGCACTTAGTCGGCTTGAGATCGAGCCCCCTTCCGAGAATGTCGGCGAAACGACGCCCACCCAGACGCACTCTTCTATGGCCGCTCGCTACGACGACGTGTTCGTAGAATCCGTCGGCGACGTTAGGAAAGGACGCATCTACGGCTTAGGTTCCATGGCGCCCTCGTTGCAGCCGTCCCCGAGATATCCACCATCTCCGCCTCCCCCAGCGCCCCCGGTTGATGATGTGAGGGCGCAGCTTGCGACTCTGACCTCCACGGTGTCAGATTTGCGGGCGATAGTGTTGGGGCGCTATCCGTCTGCTCCCGGTCCGTCTGCTCCCGGTCCGTCTACTGCTGCTGCCGGTGCTTCGGATCGACCTGGTCCTTCTTCCCCCGGACGGCTTTCGATTAACCGCTCTGCGAACGCCCGCATCGTATCGGATAACACCATCTTGACGCTCCTTGACATGATGTCACCAGAGCAGCTACGCGCGCTTCCAGACCATGTCTTGTCCCAAGTGTCGGCACACACGGTGGAGGAGTACATACGCAAAGCGGATGCGGCGGCACGAGCACGAGACGATCCGACGGACGGGGTTTGATTTTGTTTATGTTGTTGGTTTTGTAGACATTTGGATACATTGTATGTTCGGATATTTTTTTTATGTTTGGATAATTTAATGTTGGATATTGGATATATTGTGTTGGTAATATTTTGTTGGATATTGGATACGTTGGATATTGGTGTCGGATATGGATATTTTGCATATGGATATATGGTGTTGGATATTGGATACGTTGGATATTCGTGTTGGATATGGATATATGGTGTTGTATATGGATATTTTGCATGTTTGATATTGTGTTGGATGTGTTGTATAAACATGAAAGAGTCTGTTTGCAGTATTTTTTTTCAAAAATTAGCAGTTAGCGACGGACTGGCGACCACTCAGCGACGGATAGTCCGTCGCTAACTGGAGAAACTGAGGTTAGCGACGGAGTGGCGACGTAAAATTTGTCGCTACCTGGAGCATTTCAATAAAGCGACGGATTGGCGACGGACGATCCGTCGACCTGATGCTGTTTGATGTCCAGAAATTTTAGCTTTCGCGACGGATTGGCGACTAACTTACGGCGGACTGGCGACCACTCAGCGACGGATAGTCCGTCGCTAACTGGAGAAACTGAGGTTAGCGACGGAGTGGCGACGTAAAATCCGTCGCTACCTGGAGCATTTCAATAAAGCGATGGATTGGCGACGGACGATCCGTCGACCTGATGCTGTTTGATGTCCAGAAATTTTAGCTTTCGCGACGGATTGGCGACTAACTTACGGCGGACTGGCGACCACTCAGCGACGGATAGTCCGTCGCTAACTGGAGAAACTGAGGTTAGCGACGGAGTGGCGACGTAAAATCCGTCGCTACCTGGAGCATTTCAATAAAGCGACGGATTGGCGACGGACGATCCGTCGAACTGATGCTGTTTGATGTCCATAAATTTTAGCTTTCGCGACGGATTGGCGACTAACTTACGGCGGACTGAGGACAAAGTTCCGACGGACTATCCGTCGCTAACTGTAGGAATATAATGTATCGACGGATTGGCGACGTAATATCCGTCGCTACCTGGAGAATTTTACATTGAGCGACGGTTTAGCGACGGAATGTCCGTCGACCTAGTTCTATTTGATGTCCATAAATTTTGCAGTTAGCGGCGGATGTTTTTTTGCTAATACGACGCTAATCCGTCGTACACATCGGCGGATTAGCGACGGCATAACGACGACCTGCCGTATGGGAAAATCTCTGATACGCTTTTACCGACAAATTTACGACGGATTAGCGACGGATATTGGGTATCAGAAAATCACTGATACGGTTTTGCCGACTCTTTAGCGACGGAGTTTTCCGTCGCTAACCCTATATCCTGATACATGTTTTAACGAAAGCTAGTCGGTAATCCGTCGCTATATATATTTAAATGCGCCGACGGTATTCCGTCGCTAAGTCGTCGCTGAGCGACGGAGTAGCGACGGATATATTTTAGCGACGAGGTTATTCCTGACGGCTGTTTTACCAAAATATCCGTCGGTAATCCGTCGGTATTTATTTTTGGCGACGGACTACCGACGGATAAGGCCGTCGGTAAATCCATGTATTTTGGTAGTGTTCCTTGTGGCCTTTTGATTTGTATGCTTGTTTAGCTTAGAAGATGCATTCCAGTCTCTTATATGGTTTATGGGATGACCGTTTACTGCTCTGCTGCATACTAATAGGAATTTCTCTTAAACATTGGATAGAAAGAGAGACTCTTGGTTTGGGTTTTCTGATTTTACATATGGTAACAAACTTGTATCATTTTTTCGCATGTGAATGTTCCTTCGTTTGCCAATTATCTCTGACATTGTCTACTTCGACTTATTGTTGTTTTCTCTTATTGAGGTTTGCAACAACGTAACGGCTATTGGCAAGGACATTATGCTGGGAAGTTTATTATTAGCAACTTATTGTTGTTTCCTCTTATTGTAGATATTGTAGGTGTTATGGCAGTATTTGCTACAAGTCTACAAGTTCATGTGCATCTTAATCTCTCACTTCTCCTAAGAGCAATTGTTACTGGGTATCCTATGTGTCTGCTTGTCAAAGCGCACGAAAATCAATTGTTACTGGATCTACCAGAACATGCAGAAGCCGGCGTTCGTCTTCGACGGACGCAACGTGGTCGACGCGGCCAAGCTGATGGAGATGGGGTTCATTGTGTACTCGATCGGGAAGCCGCTCGATGCGTGGCTCAAGGACATGCCTGCTGTGGCATAATGAGAGAGAGAGAGAGAGAGAGAGGTAAAATTGATGATTCTTTCTTCATTTAGAGGGATTATTAAGGGGTTCTGTTTGTCTCAAGCATTGCTTTACTACTTTGCTGGTTTTTCTGTTAATTTTTCTATGATACTTTTGTTCTTGTCATGTAGAGGGATTATCTATGACTATGATGCAATGTTGTTACTCTACTTGGTTTTGAAATATGAAAAGTTGGAATTTTGTTAGCATATATGCTTGCAGTTCTTCTTGGGTATGGGATTATTTAGAGGGATTATCTATGACTATGATGCAATGTTGTTACTCTACTTGGTTTTGAAATATGAAAAGTTGGAATTTTGTTAGCATATATGCTTGCAGTTCTTCTTGGGTATGTGGTTATTTTGCCAGTTGATACTTCTGTGCGATGATTATAGATGTGGCCATTGGAGTGATTTGGTATTTGACGTAACTCTGGACATTACAAAAGAGACATGCACGTTTAGTGAGGATTTGTTTGTGCAGTGCTGAAAACATTCTCAATGTATCAATTTTAGGCTACTTAAAAATCGGATTTGCTCCGGATTGGAAAAGAGCACTCAGCTGTGTGCGCGGTTGGCTGGAAATGGAAAACCTTGTTAGCATTCCAGTAAGCGCGCGAAAATTAATTTGAAATGCTCCATTAAGTGGGTAAAAATTAAATTGAAATGCTTTATTAGGAACACTTTTTTGGTGTTCCAACACTGGCACACATATATAAAGCGTTCCATTAATCATCTCTTGGAACTCTTTATTAGGAACTTAGGAACACTTTGTTGGTGTTCCAACACTGGCACGCATATAAAGCGTTCCAAAAATTGTCCATTGGAATGCTTTTTTTCCGTTCCAACAATTTTGGCAGCCTAAAAATAGGCACGGAATAAATGCGTTCCTGAAATTTTTTGGAACGGAATTCCTCCATTCCAAAATGGTCATTTTGGTGTAGTGCATTATAGGGTAGCACAACATCCTCGAACCCATATGGCACCCTTACAACCAAACAAGGACAAAAGGTGCCGCATGGAGTCGGGACGTGTCGTACTCTATAACTTTTACATAAGTTAAAAGGTATAAAATCTCCTGATCGTGACTTCGGTCGATAGCCTATCGCAGCACAATAACCAACCCAACAATCAAACAAGAACATGGGTTGGATCATGTACCATGATAGACCATGTTCCTCAGTCATTCACAGAAGTAGCACTCCATAATCAGAATAAGTCTTCCGTTCATAACTTCGGTCCACAGCCTATCATAGTACGATAACCAACCCAACAATCAAACAAGAACATGGGTTGGATCACGTACCATGACAGTCCGCTTCCCTCAGTTACTCACGGAAGGTAATAGGGTACAAGTAAGTCGTTTTCATGGCCAATCAAGTCTACGAGTTTCTAGTGGGACCAGGTTATCCTCGCATCATGTTATGTAGAAATCCTCAGATCGTATCCTTCCAGCAAAGCTAGCCAACCCAGGGGTTCGCGTAGACAGATATGATTGAGCACCGGTCCCTCGTAAGGCTACCATGCTAAAACATATAATATATAGCAGGAATTAATCGGATACAGTCATCCACTCGTTGCAGATGACACAGTATCCGTGGAGACCAGCCGGCACGTCAAGACAGTATCTCAAGGCGGCTGGTGTAACACGATCTCGGGATTTTGCCCTCCCCATGCATCTAGTATATTTAGTTGCCTAATTTAACCCTAGGTAAAATCTTGGATTTTCATGCTGTGGCCTGCATGATTATCCTCCTAAAGTCGTACTTTAGTACGAGTACCCCAAAGAGGATCCATGTCAATCAGTATGTCAACATGTTCTACCCTCCTTAGTGTAATGCATCATTGCAAATACGCCACGTGGAGTTACGAGTCATTTGTCGAGCATGAACAAGAACTGGAACATTCAGGTACATGTATCAGGGAGGAACACTTTGTTCTCCGGGGTCACATTAGTGCTCATATCATGCTCGGGACAAAAGGCGTAAGGATATAAAATGGGCATATAATATATATATAATAATAATAATAATAATAATAATAATAATAATAATAAGGTAACAAGATAGGGCACAAAAGTCCATGCGGCTCAAGGGGAGTGAGTCTATACGGCTGGGTCAATACAGGTTCATGCGGCTGGGACTGCACGCTCATGCGGCTCAGGGAGCCCAAGGCGCATGCGACTGGAAAGGCGGGTTCATGCGGACGAAGGGGTGTCAGCTTATACGGCTGCGAAGGGAGCAATCGCCAGGCGGCCGAGGTTCAACAGCATATGCGGCTATGATCAGACGAAGTCCTATGCGACTGAGCATGGGCGATACCTATGCGGCTGGATGATGGATGGGCCTTATGCGGCCCAAAACAGTAGCGCATATGCGGCTGGGTGCAAAAAGAACTCATGCGGCTGAAAGCTAGCCGCATGAAGTCCATGCGACTCAAGATAACAGGGGCTCATGCGGCTGAGTCTGAACAAGGCTATGCGGCTCAATTACTTGTCGCATGAAGATTCATGCGGTCAAGTACTCAAGCAAGTCTTATGCGACTAGGAAGGACTTTCCATGCGGCTGAGCTCGAACGAGTCTCATGCGGCTGGAAAGGCCATGCGGCCAGAGACTTGCCGCATGAAGATTCATGCGGTCAAGTACTGCTATTCTTCTCCACTGGTCCGAGAAGAGGAGCCAAGCAACCATGGCTGCTAGCTACACAAAACCTTCATCCGGAGCCCAAATCGGAACTTTCTTAGGTCAAAATGGGGTAGAACGAGATCCTCTACAACATGGAACCATCAAAACTAGGAAATAACAAGATTAAGTAGATCAAAACCCAAGAAATCCGAAAATAAAGTAAACCTAGATCTACAAAAATCAAAGCTTCAAAATGGAAACTTCCAAGTTCTAAACTAGTATAGGTTGAGGAGAAGAACATGTTTTGGCAAATAGTTTTGTAAGAAATCATTGACAAAATTATGGATCCATCTCTTGAGCAAGTTGGTACTTGCCTTGGTTGATGGAGGAAATATTTGGTTGGTGGAGGAAATAAATGAGAGGAAGTAAATGAGAGGAGAGAGAATAAGATGAGTTATATATATAGATCTTGGACCCATGGGTTCATGATGAACCAAAGGGTTCATGATGAACCATTGGTGAACCAAGAAGAGGTTACCCAAATGAGCCAAAATTGTAGGCCCAAATGCAGGAAATAAATTAGGAAATAATATTTTGTCGAATATTTTGGGAAATGTATGAAGAAATACAGCATAATAAATATAGTAAAAATACAAGGTAAATACAATTTATCGGTTTACGTATTAAAATACGTATTCCAGGATCGGGGAGTGACAATAATATAATACAAGTATACATGTATGTATCATGTAAATGTAATATACATGATATATGTATGCATGTATACAAGGTAAGTATGTATTTCTAAAAACTGAGTTAACCTATAACCTTTTACACACATGCATTCATACACCCTTTGACATCATGTATCCCATGTCGCATACACCTACCTATCACTAAATTTTAGAACATTAACACATATCCTTTCACACACATGTCAAACACAAACATACTCACTTACTCTTTTACCTCTCTTTCTCTCTCTATATATATATATATATATATATATATATATATATATATATATATATGTATGTGCCTATATATATAGCTTTCCTATATATATCTATGTATATGAATATATGAATAGTGATGCATATATATATATATATATATATATATATATATATATATATATATATATATATATATATATATATATATATATATATATATATATGGGATGTACATATAGGTAGCCTATATGTTATGAGTGTACTACAATATATTAGATATATATATTATTATGTGTATATGTGTTTGTGGTTTGGCTTAGGCATGATATTGCCTATAGCCTAGGGCTCTTAGCCTATGGTGTGTCTGTTTGCCTAGTGAGAGTTTAGTTAGACTTGTTTAGTCTTGATTAGGCCTAGAATAGACTAGTTAGACTAGTATGGAGTTGTTTGGTTTAGGTTTGACCTAGTTGACCTAGTTTGACTAGTCTAGTTGACTAGAGTTGACCAAAGGTTGGCTTTAGCCTAGATTGACCCTAAACTTCATGTAGATGCATTGTAGCAGTCTATTTCCTTATTTTAGACTTGTTGTGACTTGTACTATTCTATAGGAGACAGACACCACTCCTCGGACAGTATATTCTCTTCGGACATTCAGGATACCAGACGAGTACATTCTCTGATCTTTTCATACTTATCTGGATTATATTTTTGCTCTAGATTACTCTACTTGATGCTGACATGTATCTTCATGGATTAGTACTATATGGATCCTTTCCTGAGATATTATCCCTCTACGGGTGCATCGAATATTTCATGTTCATGTACTTTATCATGTGCATCAGGTACTCCTTGTACTCGTACTAGTTCATGTTTTCACATGTTCTCATGTGCTTTCATGTGCTTCATGTACTTTCATGTGCTTTATCATGTGCCTCATGTACTACTCATTACATGAGTTCACGTATCTTAGCTGTATTCATGTGCCTATAACGTAACTTGAATGGATCCTTATATATTGATCGGGGCGGGGTGAGTAGAATTGGTTATGTGAACACTATCCCCAGTAGTTGTATTCATGTGCCTCCTTAGTTGTATTCATGTCCCCTAAGCCGTTTACATAACCATATTGTACTATAAATCACGTAGCCACTTACAGTCTCTACTATCATGTATTTACTTTCAGTTACAAAATATCTCTTGTTTACTCGTACTTCCTTTTCAGCACTTCCTGTATTTTACTCTATTGTATGATTTATACTCCTAACCTGCTATGAACTGTTTGAGAGATATGTGCTCGTTCCCGTCCTGGGTAGACCTGTTGAAAATTTTACAGATAGCTTGGAGGTTGCTTGCTAGCCTAGAGGAGACACAGTAGAGGTTGTATAGATAGCTAGGGTTTTGCTTATAGTTTATTTTCAGTTGTCTTGAGTTGTATTTATAGATTTAATGTATTTGAGCTTTGAGATGTATTTCTGGGTTGTGTATCTTAGACACTTAGACTTCTATCTGCTGTATCTCTTTTGGATTTCATGTTTTATCTATCTTCCATTATGCTCTACCTTAGATGTGATTGAGTTTACATTCTGCTATGTCACCCCCATTCGGGGAGTATAAACTGCTTAGCCTTATACTGTTAGATACATGAGACCTAGGACAACGTTCTACCGCCGATACTACGGCGTAGGCTGGACGTATCCACTTCTCGTGCCCTTATTCTAGGGTGCGGGTCGTGACACATTTTTAGTGGTGGCCCATGCAGGTCGAGTTTATGTAGTGGTATTCGAACTAGAGTACCACTACAGCCTGCAGTAGGATTAGGATATATTTTGAAGGTACTCAATCACAGTTAGGATCCCCTGAGAGATTCCTGGGACGACCCTTGAGAATCTTATTTTAACTTCGATTTAAAAACTCTCTTCCCTTGATTTGATTTATCTTTACTTTCTGTTGTTGAATTTGATTTTGAGGGATTATTGTTGAATTTGAGTTTGTATTTATTGATTTGATGGAAGATTGTTGAATTTTGAATCTTGATGTTAGCTGTAGCATCCGAGTTTGTATTTATATGATTTGAAGGATTTTTGTTCATTTTTGAATCTTGATGTTCGTTGATAAATTTGATTTTTGGGTATTCATTGTTGATTTAATTTAATTTTTGTCAAGATAAAATTATATGGGCTATGTCATCTAAGTTATGGAATCTAGTCTTCTATAGTCACATTAGCCAGCATGGTGAGGACATATAGTCTGATTTTGGATATATTTCTCGGGTGTGAGAATTTAAGGTTTTTGCAGCCAAGCTAGCGGCATCGCGAAAATGTTAAATACCATGATTCTAGAGGTATGTGCCTAAGTCGAGGACTCTGTGATTATCGTAATCTTGCTTACTAGTATGACGAGAATTTAGAGTACCATGATTGTGGATAGACACATATGATTATCAGATTGTACCTTAAATATTTTTGAACATGTTTTCTCTACTTTTGTTTCAGTCCTTCAAAAAAAGGAGAAGAAGTTATTATTTGTTTTGTTTTGCTTCTCATTATTTAACTTAGGAGTAGCTTTAGCTATTTTTATGAACCTTGTACAACTTCTTACTATGAATTTCTTCTAAATACAATGAATCGACGATTTTGCTAGACCTTATCTTGGATTTGATATTATAGCTATGGTTTCAAAATGGTTCTTCCTTTAAACAGATAAGCAGAATAGATTTCATTGTTATTTCTTCTAGCTATTATTATTGTATTAAATAATGATAATAATAATAAAACTGTCTTGATTTCACCAATCACCTACTTTGCAATCTTGGTAGAAATCTAAATGTTAGTCTTGATATAGAATTTGATTTTTATATTGGGACATGAGAATATATATATATAGTGGACACAGACTCTTTGCCTGACACGTATGCATGCTACACTTGATTTCCCACCTATCTAAATACATATTAATATGTTGTTGATGTTTAAATTGTCAAAATCCCAATATTTCTGGTTTTCTGCTTTTCCAGTTTAAATTCGTAATTCAAATAAAGATTTCATGTTATTAGTTATGTTTACATCACTGCACATGTATGTTATACGTAGGGTTTCAATTCAAAAATTTTCGTTGAGTTTTGTGTTTGAATTTGTCAAATCTAAGACTGTGTGCATATTAACCCTTCATATTGGATTTTAAATATTAGTTCAAATTGTTGTTTTAAATGTGATGTTTTGAGCTATATACATTGTGGTATGTAGGGATATAAATTTAGGTTTTGTATTCTTACATGTTAGGTTGTGATAAACATTGGGTTGGTTTGATGTTCGAATTTCTCCAAAATCCTAAAATTGAATACATGTTAACATTTTACATTGATTTCCATGTTTAGTTCACTTTCAGATTTAATATGTAATATTGAACTGTATGCATAGATAAATGTGTGGATAGTATGTTAGGGTTTTATTTCCATCATGTTAGGTTGTGTTAGGAGCATTAAGTTGGTTGTGATGTTCAAGCCCCTAGATTTTGAAATTGTATTACGTTAATATTACACTGGTTTAAATGTTAGCTTATTTTCAGATTTTGTATGTAAATGCTGAACTAAAACCGGTTTTAACCTTTCAATACTAAGCTATACCCTGTACAAGGACACACACCCCCTAACTTAGTATACACTGCCATGTAAACCTAACCTTTTCTCTCTATGTTATGTTCATATACCTGTATAGATATATATAGAGTTTATGCATACATGTTATAATGTATATAGATACATAACTAAATCTCTACCTCCTTACGTATATATATATGTATATGGTTAGCCATGCACGTTATGAGTAAATAGGTTGTGTGTTGTAGATTGTTTAACCAATATGCCATGAGTAGTGTAACTGGATAGCTATTGTTTTGAAATCCAAATCTTCCTATACTCTTCATGTATATTCCACATACACCCATGCCTACTATCTAACCATATGAACATGTCCATATATACCCATACACACACGAACCACATAACCTTTACATAATGCTAGCTTTTTCCTCTCTAACACACCCTCTATATATACATATTGTGATTGGATTTCCATGTAAGTGACTTTCATTCCTTAACTTTTGATTTTAATTTTTCTGAACCCTTTATAGATAATTGGTAGTTACCTTTCTTTATTTTTTTATATGATAATACCAGTTTTCGTGTAGAATGGTAGACTGCCTTACAGATTTGATGATTTGTTATTTCTGTATCTTTTCTAGTTTAGCACCCTAGATTGCTTGTGTGTTTTGATACCCTATGACCGTTTCGGTTAGCATGACTAGTATACCTAGATGAGACTTTCACTACCACCGTATGCCATGACCCTGTATGTCGTCCTTTTAAATCGTATGATTTGTTTAAGTTCTGAGACTTTGATTGTGGGGGTTTGACCTAGAAGGAGTATGAACATTTTAATTTCGAGGACGAAATTTTTCTAAGGGGGGTAGGATTGTAACACCCAGTTTTCCAAATTAGGATAATTTTGAACTTTTGTAAAATTTTATTATTTAATAATAGGATTTACGATTTATGGGAATTTTTAATTAATTTAATACTATTTAAAATTGGTGAATTATAATTTTGATGTGTTAGCTAGTGAACTCAAAACTGTTGGGCCTAGAGACTAACCATGACCATGGAGACCTAACCATGTGATTAGAATGACTATTTACAACTTTTTAGGCTAAGGGTATTTTGGTCATTTTGTGACTTTTAAATTATTTAGGATTTTGATTAATTGGTGAATTTTCGATTATTTTAATAAAATTTAAATTGATGTATTATGATTTTGGTCATTTTTTATATTTTAATATTTTGGGAAAATTTTATATTTTAATATTGTTTTTATTGGATTTGTTTAGTCGGGTTTGAGTTTCGTTTCGTTCCGACTTGTATTGTGACCCGGGTAGCTTGAACTCTAGATGGGACCCAATATTAAGTTAAGCATGGCTCACAAGACCCAACATTAAGTTAGTTAATTAAACTAATTTTTATCATGTTAGAATGGTTAAGTTAGAGACTCAAAACTAGATCATTTTGACCCCAAACTTGAACCTAGTCTAGACTTAACCATATGAGACTAGAGAGGGGCAATTAGGACATTTTCCATTAGCCCTAAGGGACTCTTTATGGCAGCCAACTTTAGGAGAGAATGATTCATTTCATTCATTACAATCTTGCCTCTTTTATTTTCTTTTTGTTCTTCCCCAATTTTAGAGAGCCTTCCCATTGATTTGATCTCCAAATCAAATCATTCCTTCACCAAACCTTCCTTCAATCATTTCCATTCTCCAAGGGAAGGATGCTACCAAGGATTGGAAGAGGAGTGCAAGGAGGAGTGTCCACTTTGAGGGATCTTCGTATCGGAGCCGTGTCCTAAAGGATTTTATTGGGATTTCACTCCCAATAGGTAAAATTCATCCTCTAAATCGATTTCCTTTGCATATAAATTAGTTTTAAATCTGTAGGATCCATTCTCATGCATGTGTCCCATTGAGATTCAAATTTGAGGCCATTTGGAGCTCTCTTGAGGATTTTAGATATGTGTCTTGTGTCCTACTTGATAGATCCCAAATTAGGACACCCCATGTGTATGTATGTATGATAATAGTTTAAATAGATATTTAAATTCAGTTTTATAATGGTTAGAGAGTGGATTGATCTTTGTTAGGATGGTTAGAATGAGTTTCATTTGGATACCTATGTTTGTATGCAAGTATCTTGGCCTATATGTGTTCTTTTGTCAAATCCGTCATAATTTTCATCCACGTTTTTATTAACCAAAGCAACTTAGAAATGTCATAACCTTTAGCATAGAACTCCGATTTATCTTCCATTTTTTTAAAAGAACCATATCGAAGTTAGCTTTCCAAATATATATTTTAATAAGCCAAATTCTTTCTGTAACTTTCTGTAGAATTATTTGAGTGTCAGTTGTACGAAAGACGAACGTATTTCGATATTTTCGTGATTTCGGGAGCTTCCGGACACGAAAATACGATCCGTTTAAAGTTTCGGAAATCTAATACAAAGGGCTACGACATACTTTAATCCTAGAATTTAGTGAATGCCCAATTGGTACAGTATTGGTTTTAACTAGAAGAGTGACTATACGATATATGCATTTTGTGTAACCTATGAGCCTATGTAGTATGGATATTAATTTAATATAGAGTATGTAATGCATGATATGTTAGATGAATGAAATGATATATATTCTCTTTATATTAATGTATATATATGGTTAAATGCAAGCATGTAGGAATACAATTAATATAATGCATATAAGCAATGCATGAATGAAAGAATGATATACAATGTATGCATGATAGTATATAATGAATGCTAGATATAAATGCAATATATATATGTAATGATAGATATGAATGCATAATGTATAAATATTATAACGCAATATATAATGATAACATGTATGGTAATGTAGAGTATATGATGCAAGCATGAATGAATGGAGGAAATACATGTATATAGGTAATATAGAATGTAATATATGAATGCAAGCATGCAAGATAATATATTATATCCATATATGATGTATTCAACTTAAAGATAATGTAATATATGAAAGGAATGAATGAAAATATATAACATGATATGTAAGGTAATGCAAGGTATGAAATATATGATGTGTGCATGTTTGTATGTCTCTATGTTAATGTTTGAAATGATATGAATATTCAATGTATGCATATGTATAAAACATGTAGGTAATGCATAGATGCATGAATGAAATGAATGTTTGCAATATGTTAATATAAATACAAGTATCTAATATGCATGAATATAAGTATAATATAATACAAGTATACATGTATGTATCATGTAAATGTAATATACATGATATGTATGGATGCATGTATACAAGGTAAGTATGTATGTATGTATGTATTTCTATAAACTGAGTTAACCTATAACCTTTTACACACATGCATTCATACACCCTTTGACATCATGTATCCCATGTCACATACACCTACCTATCACTAAATTTTAGAACATTAACACATATCCTTTCACACACATGCCAAACACACACATACTCACTTACTCTTTTACCTCTCTTTCTCTCTCTCTCTCTCTCTCTCTATATATATATATATATATATATATATATATATATATATATATTTTTTTTTATATATATATATATATATATATATATAAAATATATATATATATATATATAAAATATATATATATATGTATGTCCTATATATATAGCTTTCCTATATATATCTATGTATATGAATATGTGAATAGTGATGCATATATATATATATATATATATATATATATATATATATATATATATATATATATATATATATAAAATATATATAAAAAAAAAAAAAAAAAAAAAAAATATATATATATATATATATGGGATGTATATATAGGTAGCCTATATGTTATGAGTGTACTACAATATATTAGATATATATATTGTTATGTGTATATGTGTTTTTGGTTTGGCTTAGGCATGATATAGCCTATAGCCTAGGACTCTTAGCCTATGGTGTGTCTGTTTGCCTAGTGAGAGTTTAGTTAGACTTGTTTAGTCTTGATTAGGCCTAGAATAGACTAGTTAGACTAGTATGGACTTGTTTGGTTTAGGTTTGACCTAGTTGACCTAGTTTGACTAGTCTAGTTGACTAAAGTTGACCAAAGGTTGACTTTAGCCTAGATTGACCCTAAACTTCATGTAGATGCATTGTAGCAGTCTATTTCCTTACTTTAGACTTGTTGTGACTTGTACTGTTCTATAGGAGACAGACACCACTCCTCGGACAGTATATTCTCTTCGGACATTCAGGATACCAAGCGAGTACATTCTCTGATCTTTTCATACTTATCTGGATTATATTTTTGCTCTAGATTACTCTACTTGATGCTGACACGTATCTTCACGGATTAGTACTATATGGATCCTTTCCTGAGATGTTATCCCTCTACGGGTGCATCGGGTATTTCATGTTCATATACTTTATCATGTGCATCAGGTACTCCTTGTACTCGTACTAGTTCATGTTTTTACATGTTCTCATGTGCTTTCATATGCTTCATGTGCTTTCATGTGCTTTATCATGTGCCTCATGTACTACTCATTACATGAGTTCACGTATCTTAGCTGTATTCATGTGCCTACAACGTAACTTGAATGGATCCTTGTGTATTGATTGGGGCGGGGTGAGTAGAATTGGTTATATGAACACTATCCCCAGTAGCTGTATTTATGTGCCTCCTTAATTGTATTCATGTGCCCCTAAGCCGTTTACATAACCATATTGTACTCTAAATTATGTAGCCACTTACAGTCTCTACTATCATGTATTTACTTTCAGTTACAAAATATCTCCTGTTTACTCGTACTTCCTTTTCAGCACTTCCTGTATTTTACTCTATTGCATGATTTATACTCCTAACCTGCTATGAACTGTTTGAGAGATATGTGCTCGTTCCCGTCCTGACTGGACCTGTTGAAAATTTTACAGATAGCTTGGAGGTTGCCTGCTAGCCTAGAGGAGACACAGTAGAGGTTGTATAGATAGCTAGGGTTTTACTTATAGTTTATTTTCAGTTGTCTTGAGTTGTATTTATGGATTTAATGTATTTGAGCTTTGAGATGTATTTCTGGGTTGTGTATCTTAGACACTTAGACTTCTATCTGCTGTATCTCTTTTGGATTTCATGTTTTATCTATCTTCCATTATGTTCTACCTTAGATGTGATTGAGTTTACATTCTGCTATGTCACCCCCATTCGGGGAGTATAAACTGCTTAGCCTTATACTGTTAGATACATGAGACCTAGGACAGCGTTCTACCGCCGATACTGCGGCGTAGGCTGGATGTACCCACTTCTCGTACCCTTACTCTAGGGTGCGGGTCGTGACACTTCTTGCTTGAACCAGGGATGACTGAGGAATAGGAGGCTAAACGACTAGCCGCTTGCAAGTTTTTGGTAGGTTCGAACAAAGATGTTCTCGGTTTGTTTGCCGACTATGTCTTCGATAAGGACGACAGTAGCCCGCGTCCCAATTTTGAGAAGGATGATAGTGACTTTCCTTGATATTATGTACTATCATTCATGATGAAATAAAATCAAATTTTATTTATGAACTTGTCTGATGATTACAAGCAATCTCTTTTACATTTATACATAATACTTTTGAGAAACTTGCCATTGATGGGCATCATTGCAACTCGACCATCCAATTCTGTGAGTTGATAGGCTCCATTTGAGAAGACTTTGCTCACGATATATGGCCCTTCCCACTTTGTATCGAACTTGTCTTTGCTCATGTGAGTCATAGTCATGGGACGTCTGACTGTTAGAATGAGCTCTCTTTTCTGAAAGGCTCTAACTTTAACTTTACGGTTGAAAGTCTTCGAGATGCGAGCTTGGTATAACTCAATATGCTGTTGAGCCATTAACCGCTTTTCGTCGAGCACTTCTAATTCTTGAAGTCGAAGGAGATCGTTGTTCTCTGTAGTGAGCTCATTAGCGATGGCAATCCTTAAGGATGGGATTTGAAGTTCCAAAGGAAGAACAGCTTCACAGTCGTACACTAGAGAGAAGGGTGTACAGCCTGTAGGGTTACGGACTGTAGTACGGTAGGCCCAAAGACATTCGCCAAGCTTGTCACTCCAGTTTCGTTTGTTAGTAGATACAAACTTCTTGAGGAGCTTGATAATAGTTTTGTTGATGGCTTCGGCCAAGCCATTAGCAGCAGGATTATAAGCTGTAGAAGCGACATTGTCAATCCGATGATCATCACAGAATCTTGTAAACTTTTGACTGATGAACTGTGGTCCATTGTCATGAATGATCCTTCGAGGTACACCAAATCTATAAATGACATGGTGTTTGACGAAGTTGATGATGCTGCTGGTTTTGACTTCAGCCAAAGGTATAGCTTCAGCCCATTTGGAGAAGTAGTCGATTATTGCTAATATGAACCGATGTCCTCTAGAAAAAGGAGGATTGATGGGACCTATAATGTCCATGCCCCAAGCTTCGAAAGGCCAGGAAGCAGCAGTCGGATGAAGGAATTCCGACGGTTGATGGATGAAATCTGCATGGATTTGGCAGGCTCGATATTTCCTTGCATATTCAATAGCATCTGATACCATAGAGGGCCAGTAGTAACCCATGCATCGGATGCGATCCTGTAGCTTAGGACCGGATTGATGTGCTCCGCAGACACCATCGTGAGCTTCGCGCAATACTTGTTTTGCTTCATCACCAGCAAGACAGCATAAAAGAAGACCGTCATAAGTTCGCCGATACAGAGTCTTGGTAGTCTGGTTATAATAGAATCGCGGAGATCGTCGACGAATACTCGTAGCCTCCTTGGGATCTTTGGGGAGTATGTCATGAACTACAAAGTCGATGAAAGGAGCTCTCCAATCTTTATCGATAACATCGGCTTCAGTAAGATTACTGAACTCAATATTATGATTGTTTTCGATGCAAAACAATTCCCGATTAGAGACAACCACCACCTGCTGTCTTTTGATAGGGATGGCTAAGACTGCTGCAAGATTGGCTAAGGCATCTGCCTCGGTATTGCAAGTTCGACGAACATATTCGATAAAGAAGGCTTTAAATGATATAGCCATGCTGATTGCCGCTTCATGGTAAGGTACTAGATCTTGATGGCGAACTTCATAGATCCCTCTAACCTGGTTAACAACCAGCTTGGAGTCGCCATAGACTTCAAGATATTCGACGTCCAGTTGTTTGGCCAATTGAAGGCCAATGAGTAAAGCATTGTATTCAGGTACGTTATTGGAGCAAGGTTCATCTAGGGAGTAGGCTCTTTGAATAGTTGACCTGTCTGGAGAAACAAGGACAACTCCAACTCCTGTAACAATGGCACCATTGGGTCCGATCCTAGATGCACCGTCAAAGAATAGACGCCAAGTAGAAAATTCTTCGGAGATCATATTGGATTCCAATGTCTCATCTGGAATTTCATCATAGAGTTTGGATGTTTCCGGAACAGGATGCGCTGCTAAGAAATCCGCTAGTGCTTGACCTTTAATAGATTTTTGAGAAACATATACCATGTCATATTGGGCTAGCAGAATGGCCCATGTAGCCAGCCGAGAATTGAGTGTGCTAGGCTTCTTCATCAGTACCCAAAGAGGATTAACTCGGGATATGACATGAATAGTTTGGCCAATGATGTAATGTCGAGTCTTTTGAACAGCGAACATAAGAGCTAGGCATTTTTTTTCAACCGGATTATAACGGTGTTCGGCACCGATCATAGTACGACTGAAATAATAGATATCCTGTTTATGACCTTTTTTGTTCTTTTGGGCAAGTAAAGCACCCAATGAATGATCCATAGCACGGACATACATTAAGAATGGTATGCCTGAGATCGGTGGCACCAAGACTGGTGGGTTCATGAGATATTGCTTTATATCTTCGAATGCTCGTTGACATTCTTCAGTCCAAATGAAAGATACACCCTTCTTTATTAGCTGAGTAAATGGTCTGCAGCATCTAGACAAATTCGAAATAAACCTCCTGATGTACGCAAGTCGACCTTGGAATTCTCGTAGCTCTTTTAGGTTGCGTGGAGGACGCATCTCTTGAATGGCTTTGATCTTCTCGGGATCCACGTGTATACCTTTAGAGGTAATGACGAAGCCGAAAAATTTGCCACTAGAGACACCCAAGAATGACTTGGTGGGATTCATTTTGAGTTGATGCTGGCGCATCAGATTAAAGATTGTTCTCAAGTCTTGGATATGATCTTCTTTTAGACAACTTTTGACAGCAATATCGTCGACATAGCATTCGACAGTCTTGCAAAGATGATCTCGAAAGATGGTACTCATAGCTCGTTGGTAAGTTGCACCAGCGTTCTTGAAACCAAATTGCATTACAGTGTAGCAATAGACTCCGTGAGGAGTACGAAAAGAAGTGTGTTTTTCATCTTCAGGATTCATCCGAATATGATTATATCCGGAGAATCCGTCCATGAAGGATATCCTTTCGAACCCACAGGTGTTGTCAATCATGACGTCTGTGATAGGAAGAGGAAATTTATCTTTTGGACAGGCTTCATTAAGATCCCGAAAGTCAATACAAACTCGAACTTTGCTGGTTTTCTTCAGGACTGGAACGACGTTAGCTACCCAATCAGGATGTTGTTCTTCTCGAATAAAGCCACAAGCAATGAGCTTCTTGACTTCATCATCGATTGCGTCCATCATTTCTGGCTTGAAACGCCATTGATGTTGTTTGACAGGCGTTGCATTAGGCAAGATATTCAATTTATGAGTAGCAACTTTGTGATCTAAACCTGGCATGTCTTCATAATTCCAGGCAAAAACATCAATGTATTCTCGAATAAGAAGAATTAATTCTTGCTTATCTGCCTCTGGAAGGTTCTTGCTGATGAATATCGGACGAGGTGACCCGCTCTCTCCAACATCAATTTGAACCAATTGATCTTCGGTAGGAGGTTCTCGTTGTTCGAATCGGAGTTCCCATTGGGTATCTATTCGTTGAACCCAAGGATCTGTTTCAGGACTTTTTTTAATATCCTCGTCATATCCTTCCGGAAGTTCGACGGAGACCATGTTAGAAGATACGATCAGCCGATGAACTTGACCAATGCTGGTATCAGAGTCCCATGATATGGAATCAGAAAAATTAGAGCGCTCTTCATTATCAGATTCGGAGACTGCTGGAGATAATACCGGAGATAAAACATATCCGAGGCCTCTTTTGGTTCTGCTGTAATACATCTCTGACTTTTCTTTCGGGACAGCCGTACGGATAGGAGTTCGTCTACCCTTACCGTAGTTGAGGCCATTTTTGAAATCATAACCCATCTTTCGGATGATATCTTTTAATTGTTGACTGTAACGACGAAATTGGAGATGTCCCGTATCGTGGCTTTTGCTATCATCCGTATAGCTAAATTTTTGTTCTGGTCCTTTACTAAAAAGTATTGGATTCTCGCCTCTTTTTCGAGAAGGACAACAAAGTATGAGTCGTCTGGGTGTTCGAGTAAGACCTCCGTTTGAAGAGACTGTACAACTCCCATTGTAAATGACTGAAAGCTATCTAACATATCCAAATAGCACTTAGCATGATAAATGACATCAGTATACTGGAAAGTAGATACTTTTTCATTGATTTGTATATTTGTATTTACAACAGGACCTTTAGCCTTAGCAGACTTGGTCAGATTGATTACAAGAGAGGGAGAAGAAGAACGTGGAGGAGGCTTGTTACGATGAAGGTCAATAACAAGTGGCTCAGAGGAGGTGAGCTCCCTTTTGTCCTTATTATGAGATGAATCAATAACAAGTGGCTCAGAAGAGGTGAGCTACCTTTTATCCTTATTACGACGTAAGTCGATAACAAGTGGCTCAGAAGAGTTGAGCTCCCTTTGATTTTGACCACCATCGATTGGTTGCTTCTGGACTGGCAAGTGAATAGCCAATGGTTTGGAGGACTGAGGATGAGAAACACGCCCTTTGACAGGTATGATGAGGGTATCTTTGGATACTGCTTCTTGTTCTTCTTCAGTGTCTAGAGCCAGTACAACCTTTATGAACTCCTCTTTGTACATGCGAGCATCGTTGCAGTATGCTTCAACACCTTTGAAAGGGTAGAGATCCGCAACCTCTTTTTGAACCTCTCCATTGTTATCAACATATTTGAAACATTGATGGAGAGTAGACGGAACAATGTTGTGTTCATGCAGGAATGGTCTCCCCAACAGAGCATTGTAAGAACAACCATGGTTGTCTATGATGTAGAAGGTTACCTTTGTGCGGAGATTACCTATTTGGAGTTTTAGGCGAATCTTGCCCAGAGGTTCACTTCTTCCCTGGTTGAATCCCAAGATGGTGGTGATTGTGCTAGAAAAACTATGCACTAGGATCTTCAGTGCGTCCAACATTGTCTTTGGCATGATGCTGAGTGCTGACCCTGGATCTATCAGAATACGATCGACTTTCATCGAGTCGACATATCCTGTATAGTATAAAGGACGGTCATGCCTATTGTCTTCTATCAGCATATCATCCTGTGTGAAGGTAATATTAGGAATTAACTCCAACACACTGTGACAATGGAGGCAAGAGACAGGCTCTGCCTTCGGCTTCTTGAGAAGGGTTAGACAAGTTTCTGCCTGCATTAGAGCTTCACTCAGAGTTTTTCGAGTCTCTTTAGAAAGGCGCAAGAGCTCGAAGATTGACAGTCTAGCCGGTGTATTGGCTAGTTGAGCCAAGATATCAAAGTTGTATGGCTTTTCAAGTCCAGAGGGAGAAGACTTCTTCAAAGGCTTGTCGAAGCGGACTTGTTGTTTGCCATTATCGGCTACCGTCGGCTTGGGGGAATGGGTACTACAACCGGTGAGGATGCAGAAGGGATGTCTTCAGTAGAAACAGGTTGTACTGGAGTAGACTCAGAAGAAGAAGCAGAATTCTCCTGAGCTTCGGGATACTCCCGTAGATAGGCTTTTCCTGACCTGGTGCCCAGCAGGATTTCTTCTTCAACTATGGGGTCAAAAGATACCATATTGCAAGTCTTTGTCTTGCCCTTGAAGCGTTCTTTCTTCTTGGAAGGAGCCTCGACGTCAGCAACAAGGTCTGGGTGGACCCACATAATCTCACCGTTGTCAAGAGATAAAGGGACGAGACCTTCACTTCGTGGAGGAGGGAGATTCTCGATCTCAAGAGTGGCCTTAGGGATAGGGATGACACCATGCTGTACCATCTGTGGAGGGAAGTTACCGAACTGTACTGAGACCATGTTCGCAGTAACCGTCTTCTCGTCTTGTTGCAGAGTGACAACACCAGCGTTGACTAGCTCTTGAATCTTGCCTTTGAGCACATAACATGCTCGAGTGGGATACCCAATGAACCTGTGATAGACACAATATTTGGGATGATCGGTCTTACCGACCTCATCAGGCTTCTTCGGGTCTGGGAGTTGGAGCTTATTGCTTTTGATTAAGCAATCAAAGATACTCGCGGTGTCGTTCTCTTCAAAGGAGTACTCTACTTTCGGACGAGGTTCTCTTGGTGGAGGGGCGAAAGGAGTAGAAGTAGACGTAGGTGGAGCCACGTTAACAGCCAGAGATTCTTTGCTCTTCAAGTTGATGTTCAAAGTCTCTTTATTCTTGCGGTTGTTTTGGCGATTACCGCTACTCGATGTCTGATGTTCATCCCGGTCGGGGTTAGATATGTGTACCCCCAACTGCTTGAACTTGTCAGCGCTAACTTCAGCTGCTTTAGCGTTGATAATGAAGGATGGCCAGTCTTGGAACTGAGGTGAGCCCGTCCACATGCTGATAATAGGCAAAAGATTCGCCTTACAAGTGTCTATGGTGACAGCGGCCGGAGTCCCAGGAGGCATCTTTAAAGCTTCTCGGCGGAACCTTTCAATGAAACTCTCAGCGGTTTCATTATGTCTTTGTTTGATTTTATTAAGGGCTGACATGGTCATATCGTTGATCCCCTCATAGAATCGTTCCAAGAAGATCTGTTTGAAATCCGAGAAGGAAGTGATACAGCCATCAGGCAAACTTCTGTACCAATCGTATGCCACACCGGCTAAACAACCGACGAATACTCTGGTAAGAAGAGCGTCATTTGGCTGAAGTTGGACAGTCATTACCTCAAACTGGTTAATGAACTGACTAGGAGAAGTACTGCCATCAAACAGAGTGATTGTAGGAATCTTGTATTTAGGAGGAAATGGTACTTCCTTCCATTCAATTGGATAGGGTTGTTTGATCTCCAATCTCTATAAATTGTCCTTCTCTTTGAAGGCCTCGAACTGAGTGCGCAAGAGCTTGACAGATTCATTAGCATCTTCTGATGATGAAGAAGGAACAGGCTGAATTAGAGTGTTAGGGGGAGGAACAGCGTGGTAAGCACTACCCCCAGCACCTGACTGACTGGGTGTGGGTTGAATTTGTACAGGGAGTACTTGAGGAGATACTACCCCCAGCCCTGCATTGACAGGTACCGACGATGCTATGATCTCAGAAATTGCAGCAGGTACGGTCGGTGGTACTGTATGTTGGGCCACAATGATAGAATGCATACTTGCGACCATTTCAGCCATGGTCTTCAACTTGTCCTCCAGTGCAGCAATTCGTTGTTCTTGATTAGCCGAACTAGAAGCATCTGGATCTTCAGTGACAACATAAGCTGTCACTTCTCTAGGTACCGTAGAAGACACTGTTTGTTCAGAACTTTCACTGTATGCATCATAATCAGAGAAGGAATCATCTCCTGAATGAGAAGTAGGAAGATGACCAGAAGGATCTTGAAGAAGATTCCTTTGACGATTGTATGTCGGCTTCGGGATCGGGTATGTCGAAATACTCCTTCAGAAGATTCTTGGAGTAAATCTAAATACCGCTGGCGGGGCCGGCGAGGCTTGCCGTGCTTGGAGCACTTTCTACCCCAGTGTCTCGAGAAGCCATGTTGACGGAAGCATACAATACTTCTTCTTCGTCTTCTGACATTGGTTCCGAAGTTGCAAAATTCAAACGATCGAAGACAGATCATTTTGTTGTCTGGCAACAGCACTGGATGATAACCTTGTGGTTACAATGGTGTCAAGTGGTTGAACTGGAGGCGTTGAGATGTTGTCCCGCTTTTGCCTGAGGTGCTCCCGGAGGTTAGGAACAACAATGGGACAAGAAGAAGTTTGAGGGATATGTTCTTCGACAATATTCGGAACATGGTTCCGGTTCTTCAGATGTTTTGTCCCTTGAGTGTACAGGGAAGTGCTCGCTGTTGGCCCATTCCATGGTCACACCCGATTTCGATAATCAACACATACTTAAGTCAATATACAAAATATAGAAAATGCTGCTAATCATTTCAGGATACATGAAATCAATTTCAATGGACAATGTACTGTATCAATCATAGCGTCAACATCATCAAATCTTCAGAAGACTCAGTTTTCATTTTATTCTGTATTTTATATTTTATTGAGTCTAGGAATTATTATGTAAAATCAATTTTGGTAATACTGGCTTAGGGTTAAAACTGTCCACATTCCAAAAGCCTACCTATTCGTATTTTATTTACAAAATATTTCAAAAACATTTTCTTTGAAAATAGCCTTTACAAATGATTTTACAAATAACCAAAAACATAGTTTGAAAACTGTTTTTGCAAAAGATTTTCAAATATCTCCTGACAGAACTCGTAACCGAGTTCGGCCCGAGTTCGGTCCGAACTCTGACCGAGTTCGGTCAAAAATGTTTCAAACTTCTGTTGCCTCCAAATCAGCGAGCAACGTCTCTTTGCGAGATATTTGCACCCGAACTCTGCCCGAGTTCTGCCCGAGTTCGGTTGGAGAAAACACCTATAAATAGAGAAGAACTTTTTATTTCAAATCACTCATTCATTCTTCATTCTCTCTTCTCTACTACTCAAGTGTTTTCAAACAATTTAAGATTTTTAAATCATACCTATATATCTCTTAGCCAAAAGCCAGTACTATCAGAGTTGATTTAGAGTCTTTTGGTATTCCAAGAGTTGTAAAGAGGTCGTTCTAGTTCAACAACCTTTCCTGTTGTGGAGCTGGTCGTGCGCTCGTCACCAAGCACGGTGTTGTGAAGCTGGTCGTGCGCTTGTCACCAAGCACGGTGTTGTAAGAGACTGCAAGCTCTCAGTTAAAGCTTGTGCCATAGTGGATTAACATCGAGCAAGAGTACTCGAGACTGGATTAGTCCTCTCAGAGGGATACCAGTATATATCGCTGTGTCACTGAGTTTGAATTCTCTCTCTTTATTTACTATCTCTTATATCACTGCCATAGTTTAAATTTTAATTGGTGATTATTTTTTGCTGCACACACACACTCTATTCACCCCCCCTCTAGAGGTGCTCAACGGTCCTACAATTGGTATCAGAGCAGGTTATATTCTTATATAACAAACCTTAGAGAGTATATATGGCAGCCGTAAAAACAATATTCAACGGTGAAGGGCAATCCACAAATAGACCTCCCCTATTTGATGGAACAAATTATACCTACTGGAAAACACGAATGACTTTCTTTCTAAAGTCTCTCGACTTTGATCTTTGGTCAATAGTCATTGATGGTTATAAGAAACCAGCACCAATAGTGGTTGAAGGCCAGCTAGTGGAAAAGACCCATGATAAGTATACTGAAGCTGAAAAGGCTAAAGCTAGCCTAGATGCTCGTGCCATCAATGCACTATTCTGTGCAATTGATAAAACCGAGTTCAACAGAGTTTCAACCTGTAAGACGTCTCACGAAATTTGGAAACTCCTTGAGGTAACCCATGAAGGGACTTTCCAAGTGAAGGAATCCAAAATTAGTAGACTGACACAGGAGTATGAATCTTTTAAGATGAAACCCGGTGAGTCAATTACACAGATGTTTACTCGTTTTCTTGATATAACTAATCCTTTACAATCTCTTGGAAAGGATTACAGCAATCACGAGAAGATCAGAAAAGTGCTGCGGGCTCTAACAAAGAACTGGAATCCAAAAGCCACAGCAATCATTGAAGGAAACGATCTCACTACTATGACTCCGGAAACGCTGATGGGCAAACTCATGACCCATGAACTCGACTTGCAAGATTTTGAAGAAGCAACACCAAAGGAGAAATCTATTGCCTTCAAAGGTCAAGCAAGAAAATCAAAGTACAACGATTCCGATGAAGAATCGTCAAGTGGTGATGAACAAGCCCTACTTGTGAAGAACTTCAGGAAGTACCTAAAGTTTACAAGCAGAAAGAAGAAAGATATCCAAGAAAGCAATGAAGATAAAACTATATGCTTTGGATGTAAGAAGTCAGGGCACATGAAGAAGGACTGTCCTACCACCAAGAAGAGCAGTCCATATGACAGATCAAGATCAAGCAGAAAAGCAACAACCGGTCGAAAGTATGCTAACACAAACATCTGGCATGAAAGTGATGCCAGTGATTCTGAAGAAGAGGATAGACCCTGCGGCAATGCAAATGTCTATCTTATGGCATTTGATAAGGTATCGTCAAACCCTCTATATGATGATTTTACTTTCGATGAGTTAGAAAATGCCTTTAGCGATTTACTTAAAGAACACAAAAATGTGCTTGACAAGTATAAGCAATCTCGAAAAGAGATTAAGGCATACACAACCGAGTTAGCTAGACTATCCAATCTTATTGAAGATATTAAAGAGACGTCTACTACCGGTAACACGGAAGAGATAGCCAAACTCAAGGTAGACTATCATGAGGCTATCCTCAAAATTGAAAAGAAAGAAAGAGATTATGTTAAGATGCAAAAGTTGTATGACACAGAGAAGAAGATGCACTTAGTAACAGAACATAGACTCTCAGTTATGACTGCTAAATATGAAGAGTATTGCGATTTCTAAAAAGTTAGAAATTAAGTTAGGCAAACAGGAAATGCCTGTGACACAGCCTAATTTTAGTCCTAATGCAAAGCATACACCTAAGAGGACTAAAAACAAGAAAGCACAGAAGAAACACGAATATCATCATGCTTTCACTTATAGGTTCTCCAAGAAACCAAACAAGCATGTGAACACAGTTTCAACCACATCTAGTTCTAAACTGACTTGCACTTATTGTGGTACGCATGGACACATATCACAGTATTGTTTAGCAAGAAAGCTTGTTGACAATCGCACTTTAGTCTGGAGACCTAAAGCTAATCAGTATGGACCCTACAGAAAATGGGTACCAAAGGATTCATCTACTTGTCTTGTAGGTGGACCCTCAACCCTCTCATGCTAGAAGCAAATAGATCCTCGATAACGGATGTTCGTGACACATGACTGGTGATGCATCTTTATTCGCTACACTATCGATGAAGAAAGAAGGATACGTCTCCTTCGGAAATAACTTGAGAGGTGATATAATAGGTAATGGTACTGTAGGTATTTCTCCTTATCCAATAATAAAGAATGTTTGTCTAGTAACTGAATTGAAACATAACCTATTGAGCATAAGTTATTTGGCTGATAATGGTTATGGTATCAATTTTGTGAAAGATAAATGTACCATATATGATATGTCATCTGGTGATCCCGTATATAAAGGGATTAGAGAAGACAACATTTATGTTTTCTTTTTGGAGAATACTAATAATGCAGGAAGGTGTCTAGTAGCCAATCAAGATAAAAGCTGGCTATGGCACATGAGACTAGGACATGCAAACATGGATACTATCTCACGTCTAAATACAAAGAAGTTGGTAAGAGGACTCCCTGAAATTCCATTCAAGAGAGATATGGTATGTGCTGACTGCGAAAAGAACAAAGCACATAGGTCTACTTTTAAATCCATCAACGCTGTAAGTACTTCGAGACCTTTGCAGTTAATTCATATGGATTTATTTGGTCCTAGTAGAGTCGCTAGTCTTGGCGGTAAGCTCTACGCTTTTGTTATTGTTGATGATTTCTCTCGATTTACTTGGGTTTATTTCTTATCAAACAAAAGTGATGCAATTTTTGAATTTCAGATATTTTGCAAAAAGGTACAAAACAAAAAAGGCTTCATGATTACTCGTATCCGAAGTGATCATGGTGGCGAATTCGAAAATTCTGATTTCAAAAAGTTTTGTGATGATAGTGGATATTACCACGAATTTTCTTGTCCTAGAACTCCCCAACAGAATGGTATTGTGGAGCGGAAGAATCGAACTCTAAGCAAAATGGCTAGAGTCATGCTGAATCAGTATAATCTTCCTAAATATTTTTGGACAGAAGCTGTTAGTACAGCCTGTCATGTTTTAAATAGGGTATTAATTCGACCAATCTCGAAGAAAATACCATATGAGCTTTGGTTTGGAAGAATTTCAAACATTTCTTATTTCAAAGTTTTTGGTTGTCGCTGTTTTATCCTGAACACCAAGGATAACTTGGGAAAGTTCGACTCCAAAGCAGATGACAGGATATTTCTCGGATATGCTGCTAAGAGTAAGGGTTATAGAATTTTCAATAAAAGATCTATGATTGTTGAAGAGACTATTAATGTTACCTTTGATGAGTTAAATAGTCACAGATCTAGCGACAGCGATGATGAAGATACACATACAAAGACTAAAAAGAGTTCTGAGAAAGATCTGACCCAAGAGGCAAGGACTGATAAAAGTTCCGAAGATGCAGGAACTGAGAAGAGCCTTGTGAAAGGTATGGCCCAAAGATTTAAATCATTAAGATTCAAGCCAGATCATCCAGAAACTCTCATTATAGGTGATGTATCCAAAGGTGTAAGTACACGTTCATCTCTTAAAGATTTTGATATAGCAGCAAATGTAGCATTTATTTCACAAATAGAACCTAAGAATGTGGATGATGCTTTCACTGATGAGTTTTGGATTTCTGCCATGCAAGAGGAACTTAATCAATTTGAGAGAAATCAAGTTTGGGAACTTATTCCTAAATCTATTGGTCAATCGATAATTGGTACCAAATGGGTGTTCCGAAATAAACTTAGTAAAGATGGACAAGTTCTACGCAACAAAGCACGTCTAGTGGCACAAGGTTATAATCAAGAAGAAGGAATTGATTATGATGAGACCTATGCTCCTATTGCTAGACTAGAAGCCATCCGCATGTTTTGTGCATTTGCATGTTTTAATGATTTTAAACTTTTTCAAATGGACGTGAAAAGCGCATTTTTAAATGGATTTTTGAAAGAAGAGGTTTTTGTGAAACAACCCCCTGGTTTTGAAGATTTTCAAAAACTTGATCACGTCTTCAAGCTTAAGAAAGTACTTTATGGACTCAAACAAGCACCTCGTGCTTGGTATGAACGCCTAAGCACCTTCTTACTTGATAATGGATTTTCAAAAAGAAAGATTGATACTACTTTATTTATTAAATCCATAAATGATGACATTCTTCTAGTGCAAATTTATGTAGACGATATTATATTTGGCTCTACTAATGAAAAACTCTGTCAAGATTTTGCCAAGTGTATGCAGAGTGAATTTGAGATGAGTATGATGGGAGAGCTAAACTTCTTCCTAGGACTTCAAATCAAACAGCACTCGAACGGAACATTCATCAACCAAGCTAAATACACGAAGGACATACTGAAAAAGTACGACTTCGAGAATGTAAAGCCAATCGGGACGCCTATGGCTACATCTACAAAGCTTGATGCTGATGAAAGTGGCAAACCTGTCGATCAGCGTAAGTATCGAGGTATGATTGGTAGTTTATTATACTTAACTGCTAGTCGTCCTGATATTATGTTTAGCGTTTGCATTTGTGCACGTTATCAAGCAAACCCTAAGGAATCACATCTTAGTACCGTTAAGCGTATCTTCCGATACCTTAAAGGAACTTCTACAGTTGGCTTATGGTATCCCAAAACCAAATTCTTTGACCTGATAGGTTACTCGAATGCGGATTTTGCTGGATGCAAAGTGGACCGTAAAAGTACCAGTGGCACATGTCATTTCTTAGGAAAGGCCTTAGTCTCTTGGTTTAGCAAAAAACAAAATTCAGTAGCATTATCAACAACTGAGGCTGAGTATATCGCTGCAGGACGTTGTTGTGCTCAGATTTTGTGGATGAAGCAAACCTTAGAGGACTACAATCTGCACTACACAAATGTTCCTATTTATTGTGACAACACTAGTGCTATAAATCTGACTAAGAACCCTATTTGTCATTCACGCACAAAGCACATAGAAATTAGACATCATTTTCTTCGTGATCATCAACAACACGGGGATATCTGCCTAGAATTTATTGACACTGATCATCAACTAGCAGATATATTCACTAAACTATTGGCTGAAGACCGTTTTAACATTTTGAGGCCTGAGCTCGGCATTCTTGAATTCTCAGACTCATAATGTATATGGTAATTAAAATTAAATTTATGACTTGATACTTTATTTATTTAACGAAAATTGTTTTTGGGTACAAACTTAAAAAGGGTATGTCTGTCACCACGGCTACGGCCGAAGCGAAGCGGTATTTAAGAGTTCTCCGGTGAACCTCCGTTAGCTGGGACAACCCCTACAGTTAACCCAAAAATAACAGTCGTTATTTAATATTACAGTCAAAGTTATTAAATTCTACTTTTAAACCTACCAGAATGCATTGACTGTCTCGGGAATGCAAGTGGCCGAACTCAGCCCGAACTCTGACCGAGTTCGGACCGAATTCGGACCGAGTTCGGTCGGCGGTGTTATGGTTCCAGAAACGAACAGCCGGCCCTAGTGCCTATATAATCCATCTTTCCTTCCACTTTTTTCACACAACAACTCGTGGAAATCACTCCTCTCTTCCAAGAAGCCTCTCTTCCTCCATCCTAGCAAGGTTCCGAAGAGATCTAGTGGGCGCTCATCTTGTTCCTCCTTTCTTTTTCTTCAAAAGGTACTTTCTCTCTACTTTCTCATGGCCCCCAAGCGTCAAAGAGGAACCACTTCCCAAGGTGCCTCCTCTTCTTCTGAATACACTCCTGCAAGTTTATTCAGTCCAGCACGACCTAGAGATCCCGAAGAATATGACTCTACTTTGTTCCCGGACAAAATTTTTTCGGATCTCTGGTTCGACTCTTTTTCTGGTCGTCGTATTTGTAATGGAGCTTTTGTAAATTTTACTACTTTCTTTGAGTACGCTCCAACTTTTGACCAACTTGGGTACCGAGATTTCTTCGAGGTACAAGAAAATATTTATGACAACGCCATCCGTATGTTTTACTGCAACCTGCAGGTAAAACCAAACGGAAATTTCTATTCTTGCGTTGCTGGGCAAGAGTTAGAATTAAGCGCCACCGACATCAGCGAATTCTTCCATATTCCTAATCTTGGTGATGCCTTGGTTGACATCTATCATATTCAATTCCCTGCTGATGTCACTCTTGCTTCCTTCAGGGAATTAATTTGTCATCCTAACCCTGTTCCCCGTAGAATTTTTGCCAAACATTTGAATCAAACTTTCTATGAACTTCATCGTATGGTTTTCTCCGTTCTTCTTCCAAAGAAAGGTTCAACTGATGAAGTAACCTTTTTGGAACTATCTGCTTTATATCATATCCACATTGGCATCCCTTTCTCCATTCCTAAAACTGTGATGTCCTGGATGCTTAACTGCAAAAATGCAGGTAGGAATCTAGTATATCCAATGCACTTAGCATCTATCTTTCGACGTTTCGAGATTGATCTTGAGACATGTGCCTTCTCCTCCACTCCTGTCGAGCTGACTAGATCTCGTCGATTTTCTGCTCCACCTCTGCCTCACGGAGCTCATCCTGCTCCAGCTGCTGATGCTGAGGTCCCTCCTGCTGATGCTCCTCCTGCTCCATCCCTTGTCCCAGGATTTGATCCGACGTTCTATCAACGTTTTGATGATTTTGTTGCTGTCTCTACGCAACGTCATCAGGATTCAGAGTTCCGGCGCATTTCTCAGGCCCAGGTGCTGAGAAATAGCATTGCTGACCTCCACGACAGCCTGGCTCATGATCCTGTCCATCCGGTCACCATCTTACCTCACCCTACATTTCCAGGTCCTCGATTTACTGATGAGGCTTCCTTTCAGTTTTTCGACCCGACCACAGCTTACTTTCCTCATGAGACTCCTGGTGCGGACGACCCCACGATGTGACGTGGATTCAGCTATGGGCTAGTGGACATTGATTAGATGATGATCAGTTGATATAGTTTTTTTATTTATTTCATGTCTAAACTGATTAGTTAGACATTTTCAGTTGTACTTTTGGATTATTAGTAGAATTTTCATGACTATTTCAGTTTAGTACGAGCTGTTTCTTTCTATATTAGTTGTTTCCATATGTTTTATGCTGTGATTATGTCTTTTTGCTTCACTTTGTCTTGTATTTGTCTATTGTTGGCTTCACATATTACGGGGGAGCCAAGTCATTTTACTACTTGACAAAGGGGGAGAAAAAGAGTACCATACCAAAAAGCAAAGCATATAAACAGATCCAAAAACAAAACTTCATTTTTTTTCAGGTACTTTTGTATTTTGTTCTATTTCATATAAATATATTTTGGTATAGACTCAAGTTTGTCAATTATCAAAATGGGGAAGATTGTTGGCCCATTCCATGGTCACACCCGATTTCGATAATCAACACATACTTAAGTCAATACACAAAATATAGAAAATGCTGCTAATCATTTCAGGATACATGAAATCAAATTCAACGGACAATGTACTGCATCAATCATACCGTCAACATCATCAAATCTTCAGAAGACTCAGTTTTTATTTTATTCTGTATTTTATATTTTATTGAGTCTAGGAATTATTATATAAAATCAATTTTGGTAATACTGGCTTAGGGTTAAAACTGTCCACATTCCAAAAGCCTACCTATTCGTATTTTATTTACAAAATATTTCAAAAACATTTTCTTTGAAAATAGCCTTTACAAATGATTTTACAAATAACCAAAAACATAGTTTGAAAACTATTTTTGCAAAAGATTTTCAAATATCTCCTGATAGAACTCGTAACCGAGTTCGGCCCGAGTTCGGTCCGAACTCTGACCGAGTTCGGTCAAAAATGTTTCAAACTTCTGTTGCCTCCAAATCAGCGAGCAACGTCTCTTTGCGAGATATTTGCACCCAAACTCTGCCCGAGTTCTGCCCGAGTTCGGTTGGAGAAAATACCTATAAATAGAGAAGAACTTTTCATTTCAAATCACTCATTCATTCTTCAT
The DNA here is from genome assembly GCA_029216955.1 of Iris pallida. Taxonomy (NCBI): domain Eukaryota; kingdom Viridiplantae; phylum Streptophyta; class Magnoliopsida; order Asparagales; family Iridaceae; genus Iris; species Iris pallida. The sequence continues at coordinate 13,507,061 of JANAVB010041816.1, read as the reverse complement.
TCTCTCTTCTCTACTACTCAAGTGTTTTCAAACGATCTAAGATTTTCAAATCATACCTATACATCTCTTAGCCAAAAGCCAGTACTATCAGAGTTGATTTAAAGTCTTTTGGTATTCCAAGAGTTGTAAAGAGGTCGTTCTAGTTCAACAACCTTTTCTGTTGTGGAGCTGGTCGTGCGCTCGTCACCAAGCACGGTGTTGTGAAGCTGGTTGTACGCTTGTCACCAAGCACGGTGTTGTAAGAGACTGCAAGCTCTCAGTTAAAGCTTGTGCCATAGTGGATTAACATCGAGCAAGAGTACTCGAGACTGGATTAGTTCTCTCAGAGGGATACCAGTATATATCGCTGTGTCACTGAGTTTGAATTCTCTCTCTTTATTTACTGTCTCTTATATCACTGCCATAGTTTAAATTTTAATTGGTGATTATTTTCTGCTGCACACACACTCTATTCACCCCCCCTCTAGAGGTGCTCAACGGTCCTACACTCACTTCATTAGCATAGGTGTCAGGATTTTTGAACTTGGCAGTTTGCCTTTGATGCAGGTTCATCTTTGGCATTGGTTGCTTGCGTTTCGCCGAAGTTGATGTAGACCGAGATCTATTGAGATAAACTCGTAGATCAGCAAACTCACCTCCAGGGGTTTCTGTCTGAGATACCAGTAATTTGCCCTGCTTTGATCTGGATATTTGAAGAGTTGGGAGATCTTGGAATTTCGCTATCGGAGTAGGCAGAATACCTCTTTGATCAGTCCATTTCCCTCTGGTCCGAAGAGAAGATCTCTTGTTTGAGAGAGTTCTTGCACTGATTGGTGCCGAGGCACGTTCAGATTGATCTTCCGAGGTAAAAATCGAGGAAGACTGAGAAAAGACCAACGAGCCTTTTCCTTTGTTTTGTGAGGAAGGGTTAGCTAAAGAGCGTTTCCCTCTGTTGTTTTCCATGTCGTGGAACGAGGAAGTTTGAAAAAAGACCAACGGGCCTGTTCCTTTGTTCTGAAGAGGTGGAGGAATAGTCAGCAAACTACCCCCAGTGGATTGCGCTAGCGCAACAGGGTGCTTGGGAAGAGAAGCTGACTCTTTCCCCTTGTTGTGAGAAGAAGGGAAATTAGCCAAAGGGCTGTCCCTCTTAGACTGCGCTGGAACAGTTTGCACAGGGGTTGAAGTGGTTGTTGGCGCATTGGCTGGTTGCGTATGAGGAGTTTTGACAGATGGCCTTTTGGCCACAGATACAGCAGCTTGCGCAGTAGGAGTTTTGACTCCAGAATGCTTGAGTTGCGCTCTGGTTGCTGAGTGGTGGACTGCGCAGGAAGAGTTGCAGCCAGTTGCGCCAGGGGAAGAGGAATCTTGCACTTTTCCAGAGCAGCATAGGAAGTAATTTGTGTACTGGCAAGAGGAGCAGTGTACTGCACATCAGTTTTGGGAGCAGAGACAGCAGACTGCGCAGCAGTCTTGGCAGCAGAGGCAGTAGACTGCGCAGCAGTCTTGGCAACATAGACAGTAGACTGCGCAGCAGTCTTGGGGACCCATACTGGGTGAACCTTGCTTGTGGCAGAAGTTGTTGCAGTGCGAGGGGTGGTCCTGGAGTTGATCATCGCCTCGTAGGCTGTCTGGTTGACCTTTACAACCAGCGTCTTCTGCGTCTTTCCGATAGATGCAATGTCACATTGAGTTGTCACTTCCTCGTCGAAGGAGAAAGTTATCCCCAGCAGAGTTGCCATTTTGTTTGCAAAAACAAAAGTTTTCTTTATTTCACAAACTTTGTAAGAAGATTACAATTGAATTCTGGAAAAGTACAACTATAGGAATCCGATCTGAATGATGATAGCTTTATCCCCTGGACAATGTGAACTTTGAAGACGATAGCCTCTGAAGTTGAAGGCGGTAGCCTTTGAAGAATGCAGCAGCACTTGGGCAAGAACTCCTGATTTCTCTGCTCTTGATTCTGATTTTTCTGATCTGATGTGTCTGATGCCCCATATGAAGGACTTGAAACTCTATTTTTAGAGATCTGGAAATAACTAATTTTTAGTTATTCTGGATTGCACAGGATGGACTGCACAAACATTGGACTACGCACGCAGCGAACTGCGCTGGCAATTATTTGATCGTAGGCCAACTTTATGGGATACATGGCATTGTTTGATTGAAATGCGCATGATCATGGGCAGACAGTTGCCACGTGGTGAGCAATTGATGGTATGTATGCCACGTAAAAAATGTTAGTTGTCTTGATGGACTGCGCCACATGAACTGCGCTGGCTTCAGACTGCGCTAGGATTGGGCCGCGCTGCAGGAAATCGGGTAGATTGCGCTTCGAGTGGGCTGGTAGACTGCGCTGGCTGTATAGCTGTCCTCGAGCGCTGTGCTGCACGAGAAACGAACAGTTTCCTCGTTCTTCGGGCTGTCAGCTGTCAGAAGATCTTATTCTCTGTCAGATAATGATGACGCGGCCACGTCAGCTAGCGCGCTTGGATGAGTGCGCAGTTCAGCCTGCGCAGTTGAGGTGTTGCACAATCTATTTCTTGCGCAGTTCATTTGAAGGGTGCACAATTTGATTTTCCTTGCTTTTTTGGATGGGTGCAACTTGATTTTTAGGACCTACAACAACTTAACTCAAGGGATGAGCAAAGGCTATGTCAAGCCTTGCATCGTGGAAGCGTACGTGTATTATCGAGCATTTACGCGGGCGACGCCTACGACTTAGGCTAATTTACAGTTTGTGTCAAAGACCAACTTTTTCTTCTCCCAAGCCACGGGACGAAGGACCGAGTGTCATTTTCAAAGCACACCGTGCACCAACTCTAAGTCGACCGTTGGACCTGTCCATATTCTAACTCAATTCGATCCGTCGGAATTATTCCCTTTAGCTATGTGAATTCGTCTATTTTATTATCAAGCCTACTTATGCAAGTTGAAAACATGCGATTTATTATGTGAAGGCTAAGATGAGGCAAGTTTACCGAAACTACCCCACCTAAGCGAGCGGTCGCCTTGACCGAGCAATGTCTTCGAGCAGCCGTCGCATGGCTAAGTCCGAACGCCATTGGCGTTTCGATTCCTTCGATTGACTGAGCGGGATGGGGCACTACATTGGTGCACGACGTGCTTTGAAAATGACAATCGGTCCTTCGTCCCGTGGCTTGGGAGAAGGAAAAAGTTGGTCTTCGCCACAAGCTAAGAGTTAGCCAAATTCATAGGCGTCGCCCGCATAAATGCTTCATAAAGCATGCACGGTCTCTTCGCCCAAGGCGTGGCATAGCCTCTGCTCGCCGACGGGTTAAGTTGTATTACACGGCTTGTGGCATAAGTCTAGGCACCTCAAATAACTTGGTTGTTCAAAGTCGAACGCGTGTACGGCACGTTCCTATGACGTAAGCCTTGACACAGCCTTTGCTCGTCAAGTTGTTGCAAAGTAAGTTAGACAAGTTACGTTAAGCTATCAGGAGTAGTAGCGGGCACGGCCCTATGAGTTCTACGGCTGGGTATAACCACATAGTTTCACGATTGTAAGGCCCGTCATATGGAGTATGACTTGGGCGGTGGTGTCACATAGTGTTTCAAGTTGGTTTAAGATACGATGTCACAGACTTAGTGTTTTAAGGCACGGGCCACGGTTGATTCATTGAGTTTGGAAAGTGTTTCAATAGTTGTTTTTGAGTTGAGTGAAATGATAGGGCAAGAAAGTAGAATGCTCGTGACTGGGTCGTTGAGGCAAGAAAGTAGAATGCTCGCGACTGGGTCGTCGAGGCATGGTCTCAAATGTGAGAAGTATTGAACTTAGCCTTGAAAGAGATGGTAACACTAGAAGTAGATTGACTGTGTGAGACGTCAGTTCGAGTCGAGTCTTGCATGGTCATTGGACAACTTGTACAAGGTAAAATAAAATCTGTTTTTCGAACGGCGACCCAGACGGCCCATGGAAACCGTTACGATGGAGACATTCGTAGCTGTGTTTCATGACCGCACGGGTTAGCGGGGACTTGCAGTGGAGCTAGCTACTCGCGCTGGCAAGGAGCGTCCGTCTAATCAAAAGCTCAAAAGGAGTCCATTATAGCGCTGGACGCTAGTGACTAGTTCATATAGATGAGTCGACATGGGCGACAATCCGTGTGTATGCCTTTGGAAAGAGTCGAATATTGAGTGCAGTATATCAAGGAGTCGAGTTGAATGTGTGTGTACAGTTGGAACATAAAATGTTGGGCCTAAGATTTGGCTGCAATGAAGACATCGTGCTTCGGCACGAGATGTGGCGTCGAGTCTTGAGTTATCGGCATATAAGTTGCATAAGTTGTTTGAGTTGTCTTGAGTTTAAGTCAGGAAACGTCGCAAGGCAAAGTTGGTCAAGTGACACTTAGTTCACAAGTTGGATGGGTCAGTTGATGATTTAGTAGCGAAGGGCCGCGAGGCGGCAAGGTCCGCGAGGCGACGATATGATTAAGTCTCATTGAGTTGCGAGGCACAGCCTCAACAAGGACTTATAGCACGGTCATACGGGAATGGAGTCTTATCGCGTAGTTGCGTCTCTGATTTTGGCCGAAAGGTAAGCACAACTTGATAGGTTAACATTGTTGAGTTGACGATGTTGTTGTAAGCACGGGATGGTCTAGAGACACAAAATAGGCCAAGACGTCTGTCCCAAAACTGATCCTAAGACAAGAGTAGAAAGACAATTGATAAAAAGGGACTATGTTGCACAAAGTAAATCTAACGTGTTGGTTTTGTATGGGTGGGCGAGGATAGTTGAGTATTGACACCGACATAGTTTTTATGTGCAGGCACATGTAGAAGCTCGTGGCGCAGAGCTCGCTTGGATGCGTCGAGGCACGGAGTTCCTTGGCGATTCGAAGCGTGCGGCCGCATGTATTCAAGACTTATACAGGACATAATGTATGGACGTCGCTTTTCGAAGCTTCCGCTGGTTCAAGACTTGTATTGAGACATGAGAGAGAGCTGAGTAACTTGTAATATGAGATGAGTGAGCTTGAGTGAGCTTGAGAGACTTGTAATCTTGGCCTTGCGCCCCATTGTAACCTTTATTTTAATATCAATAAAAGAGTGTTTTGTAATGACTTGTATTTTGCTTTCTAAATTTTGCTGCTATTATTCAATGTCTCTGCTTGGGACTTCTGTGCGACGACCCCGTCGCAGCCGCTGAAATCGGCCGTTATGGAATTCGCCTTGCACGAGCACAATCTAGGATCGTGTGGCATCACGCCTTAGCGAGGACGATCGCTCCAATGGGAGTGGGGCGTGACATAATGGTATCAGAGCGCGGCTTTACGTCCTTGGACTATCTATTGAATTTTTTAACTCTGTTGTTTTCGCAAACTCTGAATTGTTGCTTCCGCAAAGTTGAAATCATTGGTGCACTCTCTCTCAAAAGTCCCACGGTATGTCCACACAATAAGTCTATCTATTTTACAAAACGTAGGAGAACAGTTTTTGAAAAGAAACAAAAAGATGGTTTGCGTAAGCACGGTGGGCTAAGTCGGACTAGGCATATACACCAAAGTTGCGTCGACCTTAGAAAAGTCGAGTACGGGATTCTTAATGTTTCGAGCAAGAATGAGTTAGACTTGATTGAGTAAATGAGATGACTATCGATAGGGGTGCTATCGAACGGCGATGTTATCGTCGGTGCGATATAAGGTGAGCGTGCTTGAAATTTAAGGAATCGTTCGGACGGTAATTCGAAGAAGTAGATTGTGAAGCGAATGAATAGTTGAGGATTTTTTGAATGACTTCTTCCCTGAGTGGTGTATGCAATAGCCTCAGGGATGTCGATCGATCGATTGAGGATGCGGCATGTCGGTAAGTCTATCAGCAAGGGTCGCGTTATGCAAAGCCTTAGAATGAGTGTCGTTGAACAAGTCGTAGTCTTAAAGATTTGGATGAGTTGATTCGAACAACTTAGAATTGACGCACATGGAACGTGCATGGGATTGAGGATTGTACGAAGAATAAAACGTAAAAAAATGATTGAGTAGGTAAAAATCAAATCGAGGAAAATGGATGACTTGATCGAGGAAAATTGATATAGATCGTATACAAAAAGTTAGCACGACAGGTAGATAGCGTGCATGAAAGGCTTGATTTTGAAGTTACGTGAATGACTCTAAGGATTGGATTGAATGTTGCTTGATGATTTGAGTTAGCAAGGAACGATACAAATTGAGAAAAAATGTTGGTCGATGACTTAAGATAGACGGATGAACAATACGTGAATTTGGTTTGAAGAAATTGATGTTGTGAATGAATCGAGGGATAATGATCGAACTTAAATTTGAATATCGAGGAGATTATCCAGTCTGACGATAGCACCATTCGCACGACTCAGAATTTGTTGCAAAGAAAGATCGTCAAGTTACGTATATCATCGATGGTATTGAGGTGTATCAAAGATCGATGTACGATAACTCGGGGGTACTCTGACTCGGCGAACGACGATCGTGCACGTGTTATTGTTCGGTTGGATGCCATACTTAGGAATTTAATTGAGATGAATGTTGGATGAAAACATAAGTATCTTGAAGGTTACGCGGATAACCACAGCATCGACATTCTTGTCTTGCGCGACCGCAACTCCAGTCTCGTACATGCGTCGCGTCGGATTTGGGGCGATCGTTTCGTGTGAGCGCTGACATGGTGATTCATGTCGCGGGAATGATCAAACTCGAAAAATAAGGACGCGACAACTTTGATTGTCTTGACTTGTTGGTTTGATGCGAAGGAAAATTTGAGGATGTTAGGACTTACGATTGATGAATGAAATAAACTTGAGGATTGAGTAGGTCAAATCCGTGCATCGAGAATGAATTAGTCTAGACGCAAAACAAGAGTTACATTCCGATGAGGATGATTATTCTGCGGGAGCGTGCATGGTGATTCATGCCCACCGTAGATAATCTGACTCGCGTGAGATCGGGGCACAATGTATTGTTAAGTCAGATGACCTTGTGATCGATTTCGTGAATTGGGATAAATGACTTAGGGAATGTGAAATGTGAATTATGGTTTAGCGATGAATTATGTCGTAGCGTGCTTGACTTGAGAATGATTGATAGGCGGATTATGTCGAACGTGTTCGAAGGATAGACTATGCAAGATGGTTTATTGGACGAGCGATATTGATACGTCAAGGAGTTGGTTGAAACGTGACTTATCATAGGATGGCTTTGCTGAATGACTCGGATCCCGTGTGACGAACGTTGGGATGTGTGTAGGGAATCGATGCTCGATGTTTAGAAATCGGAGTGATGCGAGCTTGGGTAGAAAACCCCGTACTATCAATTTGGTTTGACCTTAGTGTCACGCCCCGCTCCCGTAGGAGCGATCATCCTCGCTAAGGCGTGATGCCGTACGAGCCTAGATTGCGCTCGTACAAGGCGGGTTCCATAACGGCCGATTCCAGCGGCTGCGACGGGATCGTCGCACAGAAGTCCCATGCAGAGACATTGAACATGCAACGAAAATTTAGAACCAAACACAAGTTATCCAAAGAAGCTCTTTTATTGATATTGAAACAACGGTTACGTTGGGGGCGCAAGGCCAAGATTACAAGTCTCTCATGCTCACTCAAGCTCACATTATAAGTCACTCAGCTCTCTCTCATCTCTCAATATATTTGTCGATCCAGCGGAAGCTTCGGAAGGCGACGTACATACATTATGTCCCATATAAGTCTTTACTCCATGCGGCCACATGCTTCGAATCGCCAAGGAACTCCGTACCTCGACGCATCCAAGCGAGCTCCGCGCCACGAGCTTCTACCTGTGCCTGCATATGGAAACTATGTGGGTGTCAGTACTCAACTGTACTGGTGGAATGAGCTCCTCGCCCACCCATACAAAACCCGCACGTTATTTTACTTTGTGCAACATAGTCCCTTCTTATCAATTGTCTTTCTAGTCTTGCCTTAGGATCAGTTTTATGACCGACGCCTTGCTTATTTTGTGTCTTTAGACCATCTCGTACTTGCAACGAATGTTAACTCATACCTTGCCTCAAGACCCTTCTCGTGCCAACAACGTTAACCTATCGAGTCGTGTTTGCCTTACGGCTTAAAATCAGAGACGCAACTACGCGATTAAGCTCTATTTTCTGTGTGACCGTGCTACAAACCCTTGCTGAGGTCGTGCCTCGCAATTATGTGCGACTCAACCATATTGCCGCCTCTCGGCCCTTGCCGCCTAGCGGCCCTTGCTACTTCGACCACCAACTTACCCAATCAAGACTTGTGAATGTTAGTGTCACTCAACCGACTTTACCTTGCGACGGTTTCCCGACTTAAACTCAAACACTCAACCAATTTAAGCAACTTATATGCCGACAACTCAAGACTTGACGCCACATCTCATGCCGAAGCACGACGCCTATGTTGAAACCCAATCTTAGGCCCAAACTTTGTGTTCTAACTATACACACCTTCAACTCAACTCAATCCAAAGGTATACATGCGGATAGCCGCTATTTGCCGACATCTATATGAACTTGGCCACTAGTATCACAAGCTATACCTTAACGTATAGTTTTGTTAATCGGGATCCTTTCGACGCAAGTAGCTAGCCCCGTCGCAAGTTCCCGCTTAACCTGTGCCAAAATCTTACGCACGACTATACCCTGTTCCCTCCTAGGCCGAGTCGGCCCCTTGGCCAAGGGTTACCGCTCGAGGGTTCATCGCCCTTGTCGACAAGTTGTCAAATGACCATGCAAGACTCGACACAAACTGACGTCTCACACAGTCATTCCTCTACCAAAACTAAGACTTCTATCCTTGAGACCCCTCGACGACCCACGGTCGCGAGCATTTCCTTCCTTGAGACCTCTCGACGACCCACGGTCGTGAGCATTTCCTTCCTTGATACTCTATCATTTGGTTCAACTCATGAATGCCTATTTGATATCCCTTTCTCAAAACTCACTTTAGATCAACTGTAGTCCTTGCCTTAAACACTAAGTCCGTGCATCGTGCCTTAAGCCAATCGTGCTTCTACGCGACACTCCTGCCTAAGTCGACGGGCCTTGAGATCATGGGACTACTTAACTTGACAACCGCAGAATGAGCGGGACAGCACTTGGAATGACTTAGGTCGACCGGCATAACTTTGCCTTACTTACTCAAGCCTACAACTTAACCCGAGGGACGAGCAAAAGCTATGCCAAGCCTTGCACCGTGGAAGCGTGCATACTTTATCAAGCATTTACGTGGGCGACGCCTATGACTTAGGCTAACTCTTAGCTTTTGCACCGAAGACCAACTTTCCTTCTCCCAAGCCACGGGACGAAGGACCGAGTGTCATTTTCAAAGCACACCGTGCACCAACTCTAAGCCGACCGTTGGACCTTTTTCTATGTTCTAACTCATTTCGACCCGTCGGGATTATTCCCTTAGCTATGTGGATTCGTCTCTTTTATTATCAAGCCTATTGTGCAAGTTGAAAACAGACGATTTATTATGTGAAGGCTAAGATGAGGCAAGTTCACCGAAACTACCCCACCTGAGCGAACGGTCGCCTCGACCGAGTGATGTCTTCCAGCAGCCATTGCAAGGCTAAGGCCGAACGTCGTCGGCGTTTCGATTCCTCCAATTGACTGAGCGGGACGGGGCACTACATCATACACCACTCAGAAAAAGTTTCATTCTCGAAACTAACTGAGTACTTACTCCTTGACTTACCACTCGAACGTTCAACGACTCTCGTGCACACTTCTCCTATGCGTTCCCTCAAATCCGAGCCATGCTCGTGCTACTATCAATCTTTTCTTCAAGACTCACAATCTCAAAATCCTCGACACTTTCTAGTTCCTCAAGTCTCACTTGATTCCACGTATCACTTAGTCGGATCGTGCACATATTTTAGGTGTCCCCAAAATACATACATTTTAACCAAGCCTCGTGATAGCGAATCCCGCCATCACCACTCGAGTCGGATCGTGCACGCATTCAAGCATCCTTGATATACATGCATGTCAACCGAGCCTCATGAGTGGTGCCTACACCATTCCTATCGCTCCTCACCGGAACGTCTGTCTAACTGCTAGGCTATGTCTTTCCGTCAGTATTGGAATCGTAGTTCCCAAACAACGATATCAACACTGACCCCATCCTAAGGTCAAACCAAATTGATAGTACGGGGTCTTTCTACCCAAGCTCGCATCACTCCGATTTCTAAACTTCGAGCACAGATTGCCTACACACATCCCGACATTTTATCGCACGGGGTCCGAGTCATTCAGCAAAACCATCCTACAAATAACTCACGTTTCAACCAATTTCACGACGTATCCAAAATGCTCATTCAATAAGTCATCTTGTATAGTCTATCCCTTCAAACACGTTCGATATAGTTCGCCTATCAATCCTTCCAAGTCAAGCACAATACGACACAATCCATCGCTAAACCATAATTTAAATTTCATATTCCCTAAGTCATTCATCCCAATTCATGTATTCGATCATGAGGTCGTCTAGCTTAACAATATGTTGCGCCCCGATCTCACGCGATTCAGATTATCTACGGTAGACATGAATCACCATGCACGTTCCCGCGGGATAGTCATCCTCATCGGGACGTAACTCTTGTTTTGTGTCTAGATTTATTCATTCTCGATGCGCAGATTGGACCTACTCAATCCTCAAGTTTATTTCATTCATCAATCGCAAGCCTAAACATCCTCGAATTTTCCTTTCGCATCAAACAGACAAGTCGAGACAATCAAAGTTGCCGCGTCCTGATTTTCTGAGTTCGATCATTCCCGAGACATGAATCACCATGTCGGCGCTCACGCGGAACGATCGCCTCTAATCCGACGCAACGCATGTGCGAGGCTAGAGTTGCACTAGTGCAAGACAAGATCGTCGACGTTGTGGTTATCCGCGTAACCATCAAGACACAATCATTTTCATCCAACATTCATCACCATCAAAATCCTAAGTATAGCATCCAACCGAACAATAACACTTGTATGATCGTCATTCGCCGAGTCAGAGTACCCCCGAGTTATCGTATATCGATCTTTGATACGCCTCAATACCATCGATGATATGCGTAACCTGACGATCTTCTTTTGCAACCAATTTCGAGTCGTGCGAATGATTCTATCGTCCGACTGGATAATCTCCTCAACATTCAATTCAAGTTCGATCCTTATCCCTTTATCTTAAGTCATCGACCAACGTATTTCATCAATTCGCAACGTTCCTTGCTAACTCAATCGTCGAGTAACATTCAATCCAATCCTTAGAGTCATTGCGTAACTTCAAAATCAAACCTTTCATGCACGCTATCTACCTGTCGTGCTAACTTTTTCTATATGATCCGTATCAATTTCCTCGATCAAGTCATCCATTTGTACACCCTAACTTTTCCTCAATTCGATTTCACCTACTCAATCATTCTTGCATTTCATACTTCGCATAATCCTCAATCCCGTGCACGTTCCGTGCGCGTCAATTTCTAAGTTGTTCGAATCCACTTATCAAACTTCCAGACAACGACTCATTCAATCGCACTCGATCTAAGGCTTTGCATATGTGCGACGCTTGCTGATAGACTCATCGACACCCCGAATCCTCAATCGATCGATCGACATTCCTGAGACTATCGCATACACCACTCAGGAATGAAGTCATTCAACAAATCCTCAAAACTATCATTCGATTCACAATCTACTTCCTCGAATTTTCGTCCGAACGATTCCTTAAATTTCAAGCACGCTCACCTTATATTGCACCGACGATAACATCGTCGTTCGATAGCACCCTTATCGATAGTCATCCCATTTACTCAATCAAGTCTAACTCATTCTCGTCCGACACAATTCAAATCCCGCACTCGACTTTTCTAAGGTCGACACAACTTTGGTGTATATGCCCAGCCCGACTTAGCCAACCGTGCTTACGCAATTCATCTTTTTGTTTTATCGAAAACTGTTCTTCTACGTTTTGCAAAATAGATAGACTTATTGTATGGACATCCCGTGGAACAATTGAGAGAGAGCGCACCAACGATATCAATATGCGGAAGCAACATTCAGAGTTCGCGGAAACAACAAAGTTAAAGAATTCAATCGATAGTCCAAGGACGTAAAGCCGTGCTCTGATACCATTATGTCACGCCCCGCTCCCGTAGGAGCGATCGTCCTCGCTAAGGCGTGATGTCGTACGAGCCTAGATTGCGCTCGTGCAAGACGGGTTCCATAACGGCCGATTCCAGCGGCTGCGACGGGGTCGTCGCACAGAAGTCCCATGCAGAGACATTAAACATGCAGCGAAAATTTAGAACCAAACACAAGTTATCCAAAGAAGCTCTTTTATAGATATTGAAACAACGGTTACATTGGGGGCGCAAGGCCAAGATTACAAGTCTCTCATGCTCACTCAAGCTCACATTACAAGTCACTCAGCTCTCTCTCATCTCTCAATATATTTGTCGATCCAGCGGAAGCTTCGGAAGGCGACGTCCATACATTATGTCCCGTATAAGTCTTTACTTCATGCGGCCGCATGCTTCGAATCGCCAAGGAACTCCGTACCTCGACGCATCCAATCGAGCTCCGTGCCACGAGCTTCTACCTGTGCCTGCACATGGAAACTATGTGGGTGTCAGTACTCAACTATACTGGTAGAATAAGCTCCTCGTCCACCCATACAAAACCCGTACGTTATTTTACTTTGTGCAACATAGTCCCTTCTTATCAATTGTCTTTCTAGTCTTGCCTTAGGATCAGTTTTATGACCGACGCCTTGCTTATTTTGTGTCTTTAGACCATCCCGTGATTGCAACGAATGTTAACTCATACCTTGCCTCAAGACCCTTCTCGTGCCAACAATGTTAACCTATCGAGTCGTGTTTGCCTTACGGCTTAAAATCAGAGACGCAACTACGCGATTAAGCTCTATTTTCCGTGTGACCGTGCTACAAACCCTTGCTGAGGCCGTGCCGTGCAATTATGTGCGACTCAACCATATCGCCGCCTCGCGACCCTTTCCGCCTAGCGGCCTTTGCTACTGCAACCACCAACTGACCCAATCAAGACTTGTGAATGTTAGTGTCACTCAACCGACTTTGCCTTGCGGCGGTTTCCCGACTTAAACTCAAACACTCAACCAACTTAAGCATCTTATATGCCGACAACTCAAGACTTGACGCCACATCTCATGCCGAAGCACGACGCCTATGTTGAAACCAAATCTTAGGCCCAAACTTTGTGTTCTAACTGTATACACCTTCAACTCAACTCAATCCAAAGGCATACATGCGGATAGCTACTATTTGCCGACATCTATATGAACTTGGCCGCTAGCATCATAAGCTATACCTTGACATATAGTTTTGCTAATCGGGATCCTTTCGACGCAAGTAGCTAGCCCCGTCGCAAGTCTCCGCTTAACCTGTGCCAAAATCTTACGCACGACTATACCCTGTTCCCTCCTAGGCCGAGTCGGCCCCTTGGCCAAGGGTTACCGCTCGAGGGTTCATCGTCCTTGTCGACAAGTTGTCAAATGACCATGCAAGACTCGACACAAACTGACGTCTCACACAGTCATTCCTCTACCAAAACCAAGACTTCTATCCTTGAGACCCCTCGACGACCCACGGTCGTGAGCATTTCCTTCTTTGAGACCTCTCGACGACCCACGGTCACGAGCATTTCCTTCCTTGTTACCCTATCATTTGGTTCAACTCATGAATGCCTATTTGATATCCCTTTCTCAAAACTCACTTTGGATCAACTGTAGTCCTTGCCTTAAACACTAAGTCCGTGCATCGTGCCTTAAGCCAATCGTGCTTCTACGCGACACTCCTGTCTAAGTCGACGGGCCTTGAGATCGTGGGACTACTTAACTTGACAACCGCAGAATGAGCGGGACAGCACTTGGAATGACTTAGGTCGACCGGCATAACTTTGTCTTACTTACTCAAGCCTACAACTTAACCCGAGGGACGAGCAAAGGCTATGCCAAGCCTTGCACAGTGGAAGCGTGCATGCTTTATCAAGCATTTACGCGGGCGACGCCTATGACTTAGGCTAACTCTTAGCTTTTGCACCGAAGACCAACTTTCCTTCTCCCAAGCCACGGGACGAAGGACCGAGTGTCATTTTCAAAGCACGCCGTGCACCAACTCTAAGCCGACCGTTGGACCTTTTTCCATGTTCTAACTCATTTCGACCCGTCGGAATTATTCTCTTAGCTATGTGGATCTGTCTCTTTTATTATCAAGCCTATTGTGCAAGTTGAAAACACACGATTTATTATGTGAAGGCTAAGATGAGGCAAGTTCACCGAAACTACCCCACATGAGCGAGCGGTCGCCTCGACCGAGCGATGTCTTCCAGCAGCCGTTGCAAGGCTAAGGCCGAACGTCGTCGGCGTTTCGATTCCTCCGATTGACTGAGCGGGACGGGGCACTACACTTAGGATGGGGTCAGTGTTGATATTATTATTGTTTGGGAACTATGATTCCAATACTGACGGATGACCTTAGCCTAAAGACATAGCCTAGCGGTTAGGCAAGGCGTCCATGTTGCGAAAGTTAGCATCGGTGCGAGTGATCTTGTGGATTGATTGGTTGGGATATTGGTATTGATGAATGGAATGATTCTGGAATATGAAAATACCATTCATGAGCCTCGGCTGACATGCATGTATATCAGGGACGCTTGACTATGTGCACGATCCGACTCGAGGGGTAATGGCAGAATTCGCTATCATGAGGCTTGGCTGAAATGTATGTATTTTGGGGACGCCTAAAATATGTGCATGATCCATACTAAGTGATGCGTTGAATTCAAATAAGACTTGAGGAACGAGAAAGTATCGAGGATTTTGAAATCGGAAGTTTTGAAGAAAAGATTTTGGGTAGCACGAGCGTGGCTCGGATTTGAGAAACGCATAGGAGTAGGGTGTGCGAGAGTCCTTGAACGTTGAATCAAGTTATAAGACGATAAGTATACTCAGTTTTGAGGTCAAAATTTTTCTGAGTGGTGTATGATGTAGTGCCCCGTCCCGCTCAGTCAATCGGAGGAATCGGAACGCCGACGGCGTTCGGACTTAGCCTTGCAATGGCTGCTCGAAGACATCGCTCGGTCGAGGCGACCGCTCATACAGGTGGGATAGTTTCGGTAAACTCATCTCATCTTTGCCTTCACATAATAAATCGCATATTTTCAACTCGCACAAGTAGGCTTGATAATAAAAGAGACGAATCCACATAGCTAAAGGGAATAATCTCGACAGGTCGAATTGAGTTAGAATATGGAAAGGTTCAACAGTCGGCTTAGAGTTGGTGCACGGCGTGCTTTGAAAATGACACTCGGTCCTTCGTCCCGTGGCTTGGGAGAAGAAAAAAGTTGGTCTTCGCCGCAAGCTAAGAGTTAGCCAAATTCATAGGCGTCGCCTGCATGAATGCTTCATAAAGCATGTACGGTCTCTTCGCCCAAGGCATGGCATAGCCTCTACTCGCCGACGGGTTAAGTTGTATTGTACGGCTTGTGGCATAAGTCTAGGCACCTCAAATAACTTGGTTGTTCAAAGTCGAACACGTGCACGACACGTTCCTACGACGCAAGCCTTGACGCAGCCTTTGCTCGTCAAGTTATTGCAAAGTAAGTTAGGCAAGTTACATTAAGCTATCAGAATGGTCAAATTAGCTAGTATAGCCTACCCATAAGTCCAATTTGGACACAGGGACAAAATAGTAATTTCGGGTCAAAATGATGTCCGCCGTTGGACACACTTTGTACCGAAAAACGTGTCAGGATAGAAGTCTACAAAATCTAGTAAATTATATGTCCATGAATCCAGAATGATGATACGAACACGGTATGTCCAAAATAGGATTCCGATGAGCCGATCTCAAAATGATACGTTGACGCGGACACTTAGAATCTGGTTTGCACCGAAATGTGTGCCGGAGCAGATGTCTTCAAAACTCAGCAAATTATATGTCAACGAGTCCAGAATGACGATACGAACTCAACGATATACCCGAAATTGGATTCCGATGAGCCGATCTCAAAGTGACCCGTTGACTCGGAATGTGGGACCCACTTTGCACTGAAATGCGTGTCAGGGTCCACATTCTTCAAATCAAGCAAACTTTATATGAAAATGTGCCAGAACGACGCCACGAGTCTACTGTTGGTGTCAGAAATTGAATCCGGACTCCCGGGGTTCAAAAATGGAATTTTACGAGTGCAAATTAAAGAATTCGGACAGCCAACTTTGGCGTCGAATTCGACCAACCAAACGTGTTCACAATGAAACGAAACTTAACGGGCAGAAAGAGGGTTATACCAGCTACGCACAGGAACGGGTAGCACGCCAACCGGAGCTGCGACGGCGGAGTTACAAGTCGACGAAGTCGGCTCCACAAAACTGTCCAAAAATAGTACAATTTAAAGTGTCAACTTGGTGGCCAGTTTTGATGTATCAAACGACGTAATTAACGAACGAAACTTGAGGGGAGTGAAGAGCTATATATCGAGATTGTGACGGAGCAAAGAGTTCGCCGATCCAACGGTCGAATCTCTCGAAAAATGCGTGCGAAGTCGCTGCGACGAAACACGAATTTTCAGTTCCAAACTCGCGCGCACCGACGGGATCTTGTGCCAAACGCATGTATAGCCTATGCGTCGCACCGGGAAGGAAGGTGCTGCCCAGGGGGGTTCGCTGGAGTGCTCGCCCGGCCTAGGGGGACCGGCCACGACGGCCGTGCGACGACACGGCGGCGCACGATGGCGGCCCGCGCACGCACGCACGTGCGCACTGCTGTTCGCCGCAGCTGCTGTTGCAGCTGGCTGTGCTGCTGGTGGCGCACGGCGGAGGCGGCCCAGTGGCGGTCGCCGACGGTGGCGAAGGTGGTTGAAGTGGTGGTATCTGCGATGGCGTGTGATGGTGGAGGAGCTGGTCATGGAGATGGTGGTGCTGATGATGGTTAATGGTGGTAGTGCATGGTGTAGATGATGAAGATGAGGAGGAGAAGAAGATGGAGGTGGTGTTGTGGTGGTGTTGCTCACGGTGGTGGTGTATGTGAGGGTGGTGATGTCGGCTATGGAGGGAAGAGGAGAGTTGGTGTGTGTGCGTTTATACATAAAGAGAGAGAGAGAGTGTATATATGATATATAGGAAGAGAGAGAGAGAGAGAGAGAGAGAGAGATATTTGAGAGAGAGGTCGGCCAGAGGGGGGTGTGCTGGCTGTGATGGGGGTGAGGGGGTGAGGTGTGTTTGTTATAAGAGAGAGAGAAAGTTATATATATATATATATATATATATATATATATATATATATATATATATATATATATATATATATATATATATATATATATATATATATAAAAGAGATATTTTAAGATATTTAATAAAGTAGAGGGAGGAAGAGATATTTTAAAAATAGAAAAAGGAGAAATATTGTGTGGGGTATTTGGGCAGTCATGAGAGGACAACATGAAACTTGGATTTGGGTTCAGTCGAGCCAGGTCAGGTCAAAATCGGACAGGGTAAAATAATTGAATTTAAATGGGTATTTATAATCATGGGTAAATAAATAACATACGGAGACTCAAATAAATGGGACACAAGTATCATGTGGGTAGTATGCTTCATGTGGGCCATGTCCATACTTTGGGTCGACTAGGTTGGATCGATGTCGAGTCCCGAAATTAAATTGAAAATTAAGGCTAAATTTCAACTTGATACCCTCAACTATCCATGTTTTGTAACTTGATACCCTAAACTTTTAAAATAGTTAACTTAATACCATCAACTATTGAATATTTTCAACTTCATACCCTAAAATCCAAAAAATTCCAAAAATACCCTTGCCCCCCCTCCCTCCCTCTCCGGCGTCCCCCCCTCCCCCCCTCCCTCTCCGGCGTTCCCTCCCCACCCCTCCGGCGCCCCCCCCTCTCTCCCCCGGTGGGACGGCGCGCAGCAGCAGCGGCGGCCGGAGCAGCAGCGGAGGTGCGTGCAGCAGCAGCAGCAGCGGGGCGGCGCGCAGCAGTAGCGGCGGCCGGAGCAGCAGCGGCGGGCGGAGAGGGAGGGGGGGTTTGGGAAATAGAGAGAGGGGGGAGGGCATTTTGGGAAATATATTTTTTAGGGTATCAAGTTGGCTATTTTGAAAGTTTAGGGTATCAAGTTGCAAAACATGGATAGTTGAGGGTATCAAGTTGAAATTTAGCCGAAAATTAATTCAGATTTTACGGTAGATAATTAATTGGCCTAAATTGGCCTGAAAGTTGTGCGAAGAGAATGAAGCACAAAATGGAGTGTCTGTGTGGGATACGAAGGTCATGGGTGAAGAGCGTCTCGAGTAGATCATTCATGAGAAGTTGGTTCTGAGAAAATGACTGGTCTCGTGCTCCTAAATTAAAAGTCACGGTAACGTGCAAACGATGATCAAAGATAAAAGTGGGAATAATAATTCAACGATTAATTGGTCTAAGTTGACCCGAAGTTGCACGATACAAAAAGAGCACAAGGGAACGAGTTCAAGTGGGACATGATATATCAAAACGAAGATAACCTGGTCTACTTCAAAACTCGTAAATAGAGTTTACAGAGATTGGTATCTCTGACGCTCCAGGAGTTAAAGTCACGGGAAGGAACATTAATGATCACAAACAATTAAATAATAAAATATTTATCAAAAATAATTCATTCAGAAAATTTAAAATAAACCCTGAAATTCAGGAGGCTTACATCCTACCCACCTTACAAGAATTTCATCCTCGAAATTAAAAATCACCCAATAGGTCAAACTATAACATGTAGCTGCTCTGGCTACGATACTCAATCTGCTACCCTTGTAATCATCTCTTCTGTTTCTCTTACAATATTTTTGGTTTAGGTTCAACAAAGTCCTTCTATCATAAACTACGTCATATATCCTTTAAAATCTTCCATACTAACATGGAACCTTTATGTATACCCTAAAATATAGGTCATTCTCTGGGTATGTCTATAAGCCTATAATGCTTAATCATCAACCATATTTCCAACCTCAATTGTAAATACTTAATTTCCTTATCATATCCTAAGTATCCTTATTATATCAATCCACAGGCCCTTAGCATTATTTGTCTTCAATCATTTTTCTGCAGCTTCTCCTTGAAATCATACGTTCAATACTTATACTTGGCGTAGATCCTTCTTCTTTTTACTCAACAAGTCCTCCGAATATAAATCCTCGATTTTAAACTCCCGATTTATTAATTACCAATGTACATATGTCTTTGCCTCGTTCATTGTCTTTTTAACTGATATCTTTCCGATCTTGTATGCAATATTATATCCCATTCTAACTTATTCTATATCATTCCACATATCGATCTACCCCCTAATCACATGTAATTAGCTATAGATAACCAATAATCACTTGGTCATCAAAGTCCTATGAATGCTCAATCCTCAAATTCTAAGCACAATATTCTAATCCTCAACCCATAGACAACAATATAATATCTCATTTCTCCATCTTTAGATACCCTATCTCAAATCATACTATCAATGCAATCGTTCTTAATGGTTTCCAAGTCTACTATAGTCAGTCACCCATACTTGTCCTATAAGCTTAATCTAACCAATCCCTAGGAAAAGTATTTATCACAATCACACAATACATTTATAGTTATACTATAGAATCAGTTAACAAGGTTTGGCTATTTCGGTCATCTATCAAATAGAAGGTAGCAAGGCCTAAGACTGGGTCAAACAATCCATAACAGTGTCAAACAAGTCTCAAGCAAGACAGAAAAGTTCGTCGGAATATCTCTAAGAATGGTACGAGGACAACGAGATGCATAACGAGAAGAATTACCCAAGAGGTTAAAGAAGAAGAGTTTAGTCAAGTCATAGTAAAGATGGAACACAAAAATAATTATGTCTAAAAAGATAACATGAAAGCAATCATATTGGAGAGTCCTAGAGAACCTGTAATCCTTGTTGTGGATGTAGATAGAACAGAGTTAATCAAGACGGGAAAGAATGATAACAAGAATTTATTCTTGCTCATTCGGTCATAACGAAGTGAACCAAGTTATGATATGATCTGATAACCCTACACGTCTTCCTGAAATTATGTTGCCAGAAATTTTGCCACACCAGTAAGCTTAGATGCAATAAACGATAGAGTCATAACTAAGGTATACACCTTATAATCATATTATCTAGAATTCTCGCTACGCCAACCGGTATGGCTGCGAGAAAATCTAAATTCTATAACTAGGATAAGTATATCCGAAATCAGGCTCTATGTTTTTGTCATACCAGCTAATATGGCTGCAATAAATTCTAAACTCCATAAATAAAGCAGACGTTTACTTTATCAGATATATCACAATTCGATCCACAAAATTTTTTACGATGCAAGATCAAAATTGACAACGAAAATTAGAAATCAATTTCAACAACGAATCAAAGAAGAGCAAATGGAAATAAACGAAAAATAGATTTCTAGGTAAGATTAGAGTGAGATCCTCAGGGGTCATCCCAAGGGTACTATCTTGGTCAAAATTGTAATCCATTGAATTTCAAACAAGAGACTAAATGTAGTTAACGGTCCTATGCTGTGATGAGTTTTCCTATGTTGTAATCCTAGATATCCTCTAGGTGTTCTAAATGTTTATTCCTAGTGTTATCAAGTTGTCCTAAGATCCTAATTGCAGGCATGTTTGGTACAATAACGTAACCAAACAACTTAAGTCTGGACCTGCATGGGCCGCCCCTAAAAATATGTCACCATCCGTTACCCAAATTGTTGGACCAGGCCGAGCCATGTCCAGCCTACGCTTGGTTAAAGCGTAGAAAGCTATTTTAAGAATAGACAATAAAGGATCTAAGCTGCTAACAGTTCTAAAATCATATTTAAAGGTTCATCACAGCAAGCATCTATAAGTACAAGTAAATAAGTACAGACTTAATAATACACTTCCAAAGTATCTAACTGGAGACAAAGTCTAGTAACTACAAAATATAGTCTAAACAGTTCAATAACTAAGCTAAAAATAATCTAAGTAAGACTACCAAGCGAGGTTCCCTGCGGGGACTTCCTCGGGAGCAAAAGCCTGGACCTCTGTAGTGGGTCCATAGAAAAGATCACAGAGCAAATCTTCCTCCGAAAGTATTCCTACAATGTTATCCTGTCAGAACGGAAGAAAGTACTGATTCTACAAACTAAACATACTGAGCATGGAATGAAAAGAGATGTAGTAAATAAGAATCATGGCATCTATCTCATGTCGTATCACAATCATGTCATAACACAAATCTATCATATCAGGAATATATTTGTCATGATGACATATGTATATCTAGAGTTTAAAACTGGAGCAGGTACGTGATCGTCAATAGATGTACAATGTGCAGGGGCACATAATAAAATGTACTTTCGTACAAGTGTGTAAAGGCGATAGATGTACATACGCACAAATACAGCTTTGAGAGTTCCTACGAACGCAGAAATCATATAAAATAAAACTTTGCTAGGTTACATACGGAGAGGGGGGCATGATCACGTACTCAACTGTCAGTTTTCCCATAACCCATATTCTAACATGTGAGAGATACGAGAACAGTAAAAACATGTGGGAGATACGAGAACAGTAAAAACATGTGAGAGATACGAGAACGATATAAAACATATGAGAGATACTGGGAGCAGTATAAGCATGGCAGGTACTGGGAGCAGTATGAAACATGTGAAGATCAGACTTGCGGTTCAAAAAATGGTATTTTAACATGGTTCATATGCAATTCATTATCATATGCAGTAAATAAAGTTTGTAGGGGTACTCGCCTCGAGCAAAGCAAGAATACTAGTACGAAGATATAGATGTCCGGTATCCTGTCAATAATGATATACAAACTCAACCTCTAAGTTATGTTCAAGATTACACTAGTGGTGTGACACGACTCCTAACTGGATACTAGCCAAGTGGGGACCTAGTATAAAAGTCCAATGTGGGGTGACACTATATCCAAAATAATTTTCTAGGGCCTTTACACTAGTGTAGGGTGAGGTCAATACTACAATAACTCAAATCAACACAAAATTTTGTAAGTCGTAACTACTCAATAAATAAATCAGACTGTACACTGAGTTCCAACAATTTTTGGGATAGACAAAAAGCTCAATTATACATAAAATAAAGCACCAAAATGATCCTTGTTAATTATAGAAATTTATACTAATTTTTCTGGAATTTATAAACCCTTATAGATATTTATTAAAAATCAGCAAACACATGTATCATGAAAATGAGTTCTGTTTTCCTATTTTTATAAAATACCAAAATAGTTATTAAATGCTGGAAAAATTATATTAAATTAGCTAAATTAAATAATATTCAAATATAATTTTTTCTAAATTTTTACAGCAATTAAAATATATATAAAAATTCAAAAACAGCAAGTAACAATTTCTGAAAAAATAATTAATTACAAATTAAGGATGATACATAAGCAAAATCTACAGATATCGTCGGATGATAAAATAAATATTACCAACGTGTCTAGAATGGTCAAATTAGCTAGAATTGTCTACCCATAAGTCCAATTTGGACACAGGAGAAAAATAGTAATTTCGGATCAAAATGATGTCCGCCGTTGGACAAACTTTGCACCGAAAAACGTGTCAGGATAAAAGTATACAAAACCTAGTAAATTATACGTTCACGAATCCAGAATGATGATACGAACCCAACGGTATGTCCAAAATAGGATTCCGATGAGCCGATCTCGAAATAACAAGTTGACGCGGACACTTGGAATCTGGTTTGCACCGAAATACGTGTCGGAGCAAATGCCTTCAAAACTAAGCAAATTATATGTCAACGAGTCCAGAATGACGATACGAACTCAAAGTGACCCGTTGATTCGGAATGTGGGACCCACTTTGCACCGAAATGCGTGTCAGGGCCCACGTTCTCCAAATCAAGCAAACTTTATGTAAAAACGTGCCAGAATGACGCCACGAGTCTACTGGTGGTGTCAGAAATTGAATCTGGAGTCCCGGGTTCAAAAATTAAATTTTACAAGTGTAAATTAAAGAATTCGGACGGCCAACTTTGGCGTCGAATTCGACCAACCAAACGTGTTCACAATGAAACGAAACTTAAGGGGCAGGAAGAGGGTTATACCAGCTGCGCACAGGAACTGGTAGCGCACCAACCGGAGCTGCGATGGCGGAGTTACGAGTCGATGAAGTCGACTCCACAAAACTGTCCAAAAATAGTATAATTTAAAGTGTCAACTTGGTGGCCAGTTTTGATGCATCAAACGACGTAATTAACGGACGAAACTTGAGGGGAGTGAAGAGCTATATACCCGGATTGTGACGGAGCAAAGAGTTCGCCGATCCAACGGTCGGATCTCTCAAAAAATGCGCACGAAGTCGCTGCGACGAAACACAAATTTTGAGTTCCAAACTCGTGCGCGCCGACGGGATCTCGTGCAAACGCACGAATAGCCTATGCGTCGCACCGGGGAGGAAGGTGCTGCCCAGGGGGGTTCGTCGGAGTGCTCGCCCGGCCTAGGGGGACCGGCCACGGCAGCCGTGCGAAGGTGCAGCGGCGTACGACGGCGGCCCGCGCACTCACGCACGTGCGTGCTGCTGCTCGCCGCAGCTGCTGTTGCAGCTGGCTGCGCTGCTGGTGGCGCACGGCGGAGGCGGCCCAGTGGCGGTCGCCGACGGTGGCGATGGTGGTTGAAGTGGTGGCGACTGCGGTGGCGTGTGATGGTGGTGGGGATGGTCATGGAGATGGTGGTGGTGATGATGGTTAATGGTGGTGGTGCATGGTGTAGATGATAAAGATGAGGAGGAGAAGAAGATGGAGGTGGTGTTGTGGTAGTGTTGCTCACGGTGGTGGTGTACATGAGGGTGGTGATGTCGACTGTGAAGGGAAGAGGGGAGTTGGTGTGTGTGTGTGTTTATACATAAAGAGAGAGAGAGAGAGAGAGAGAGAGAGAGAGAGAGAGAGAGAGAGAGAGAGAGAGAGAGAGTGTGTATATATGATATATTGGAAGAAAGAGAGGGAGAGAGAGATATTTGAGAGAGAGGGAGAGAGAGAGGTCGGCCAAGGGGGGTGTGCTGGCTGTGATGGGGGTGAGGGGGTGAGGTGTTTGTTATAAGAGAGAGAGAAAGTTATATATATATATATATATATATATATATATATATATATATATATATATAAGAGATATTTTAAGATATTTAATAAAGTAGAGGGAGAAAGAGATATTTTCAAAATAGGAAGAAGAAAAATATTGTGTGGGGGTATTTGGACAGTCATGAGAGGACAACATGGAGCTTGGGTTTGGGTTCGGTCGAGCCGGGTCGGGTCAAAATCGGACAGGGTGAAATAATTGAATTTAAATGGGTATTTATAATCATGGGTAAATAAAAAATGTACGAAGACTCAAATAAATGGGACACAAGTATCATGTGGTTAGTAGGCTTCATGTGGACCATGTCCATACTTTGGGTCGACTAGGTTGGATCGATGTCGGGTCCCGAAATTAAATTAGAAATTAAATCAGATTTTACGGTAGATAATTAATTAGCCTAAATTGACCTGAAAGTTGTGCGAAGAGAATGAAGGGAAAAATGGAGTGTCTGAGTGGGATACTAAGGTCATGGGTGAAGAGCGTCTCGAGTAGATCATTCATGAGAAGTTGGTTCTGAGAAAACGACTGGTCTCGTGCTCCTAAATTAAAATTCACGGTAACGTGCAAACGATGATCAAAGATAAAAGTGGGAATAATTATTCAACGATTAATTGGTCTAAGTTGACCCGAAGTTGCGCGATACAAAAAGAGCACAAGGGAACGAGTTCAAGTGTGACATAATATATCAAAACGAAGATAACCTGGTCTACTTCAAAACTTGTAAAGAGAGTTTACAGAGATTGGTATCTCTGATGCTCCAGGAGTTAAAGTCACGAAAAGGAACATTAATGATCACAAACAATTAAATAATAAAATATTTATCGAAAATAATTCATTCAGAAAATTTAAAATAAACCCTAAAATTAAGGGGGCTTACAGTCGTCGAGGCAAGGTCTCAGATGTGAGAAGTATTGAACTTAGCCCTGAAAGAGATGGTAACACTAGAAGTAGATTGACTGTGTGAGACGTCAGTTCGAGTCGAGTCTTGCATGGTCATTGGCCAACTTATAGAAGTTAAAATAAAATCTGTTTCTCGAACGGCGACCCAGGCGGCCCATGGGGACCGTTGCGATAGAGACATTTCTAGCTGTGCTGGATGACCGTACGGGTGTAAGACCTAGTTTTCTGAAATTGGGATTTTTTAAAAATTTATTATTTTTATTATTTATTAATGGTGATTTAGTCATGATATGATTTTTGGTGATTTTAGTTAATTTAAAATTATTTTCTAAGTCATGGCTTATGACTTTGTGATTTTACTAGTGTAATCCTAGTGTAAACCCTAGAGATTTTATAACCTAGAGACTAACCATGATCATGTGAGCCTAACCATAGGTTTAGAACATCAAATTAGGGCTTTTTAGCCTAAAGGGTATTTTGGTAATTTATTAGAATTTATTTGGATTTATGTGATTTATTATTATTTAATTAGTTGATTAGTGTCATGTTAGTCCCTAACTTAGTTTAGCCTAATCTAGGGATTAGCAACTAACCTAGAAGACTAAGTGTAGGTATTTACTTTATGTTGTAAATATCTTAGGATTGAAATATCTTAGATATTTGCTTTATAGATATTTTTCATAAAACCTAGAAATATCTACTTGGTCCAAGACTTAGAAGCTAAGTTAGCAAGGTAGAAAGGAGCCCTAAATATCTACCCTACCCCCCTTGGCAGCCCACCCATGTTATAAACCCCATGGATTTATTCATGAACAAAATTACATGAAATTAAATCCACAAAATTCCCTTTTCCTTCAACCCTTGATAACTTGATCATTCTTGGTCCAAATTGACTCTAGTCTCTTGCATTGGAACCCTACAACATCTAGGGAGCTAAGGGAAGCTAGAAATTCAGAATTTGGGAGCTTGGGCATCATCGAGTTGGAGATCACACAACCCCATTCTCATTGTTTTTCCTTGGATTTGCACAATAGGTATTTTCTCACAAACCTAGTCAAATTCCTGTTTTTCTTTCATAATTGCATTCATATAGGAATAACAATACTGTGGGTAAAGTTTGGTAGGATTTTGATGTGTTTTGGTGTCCGTATCGGACACGTATCGTAGGGCTAAAATCTTTGTTTGGTGAAATGCCACAATGGATTTGATATGGTCGATTTGTGAAACAAATTATACAAACTAGAAGCCCTAGACTTGCTGATCACTAATCAAGTAGACTGAGCACAAAATCGTATCGTGTCCGTGTCCAAATTGGACACGAACACACTGCTAAACACCATACTGTGCACTGTGTTAAACCCACTGTTTGACACTTCGTGTCATGTCCACACGTGTCGTGGACACGATACAGGAACCTAGACACCTAGCCCTAGTCCCCCTCTACCCATAGACACGATCACGACGTGTCACGTGTCGTGTGTCATGCACACGAGACTGTGACATGCCTGCACGAGACACTGCATCGTGCCCGTGTTCTCCCCTGCTGTTCGGGCTCGATTGCGACACGGACACGGCTCCTCGACACGCCAAATTTGACGTGTAGCAAGGGGCCGACACTGACACAGGGCTCCCCAAATTTCAGAGCCCCACGTGTCGTGTCGGACACGCACGAGCGCGTGCACTGATCTGTGCACTGCACAGTCGGCTGTCACTTTGAGCACTGACACGCGTGTCCCGTGTCTTGCACACGAGTCGTGGACACGTGGCAGGGTGTCCTAACCCTAGCCCTAGTCTAGGTTGACACTTGGACACGACCACGTGGTCTGTGTCGTGTCGTGTCGTGTGCACGAACTCGGAGAACGCGTGCACGATACTGTATTTGTGAGTGTGTGCACTGTATTTACCCGTGTGATATTTTAGTGAGATTGGACACGTGAAACTGTGTCGTGGTGTCGTGTCAGGCACCTAGGACACTAGTATATATATGGGGCCTTAGTTAGCAACCTAGATATTCGAGCCTTAGCTCGGTTTCGTGTATGCATTTTGGTTTACCTAGTATCGAGTCAACAGTCCCTATTTTCTGATTTTAGGATTTTCCAGTTTTTGGCAAAAACGAATTTCAAACCTTAATTTGATATGATTTATACATGTATATGTGTATTTTTAGTATGTGTATATGTAGTATATATGTATGTGAGTATGTGGGAGGAATTTGGGGGTATTTGGTTGAGTGTATAGGGAGTTGTGTATATATATACATATATGTATATATGTTCCTGTGTGTGTGTGTGTTTGGGACTGGTTTTCTGTTCCAGGAAACTGAACCCCCCCCATTCCTGTGTGTGTGTCCCTTCCCTCTCTCTCACTGTCTCACTCTCTCTCTCATTCAGTCTCTCTCTCTTTCCCTTTGTCTCTCTATATATATATAGTATATATATGAGTTTATATATATATATAGGTATATATATATATATATATTGATATATGTATATTTGTATTAGTTTTCCTATAGTGATGTTATATAAATATGTGTATATGAGTTGTATAGTATATAGAAATCCTATTTTGGTATATGGGTAGATAGAGTATATGTATATAGATATATATATATATATGTATAACTTCTAGTATAGGTTTATATGAAAACCTATAAGATGGCCTATGGCCAAGTGTATCTAGCCTATGGCATAAGGGCTAACCCTAAATTGACCTAATGGACCAAAAACCCTACTAGTAAACATTGTTGACCTAGCCTTGACTATTTGACTTAGAATTGACCATTGTTGACCATGGTTGACTAAAGTCAACTATTGGTCAAACCATGACCTAATTGACCTAATAATGACTAGTTCAACTAGTCAGACCATGTTTGACCTAATTACCCTAACTGACTAGTCTTTGTTTGACCAATACCTTAGTTGGTCTAAGTTTGACCTAGACTTGACCCAGATTGATCATGTTGACTAGTATTTGGCTAGTTTGATTAGAGTGTTGACCAGGAGTTGACTTTAACCTAGATTTGACTAACCTTGACTTGTTTGACCTTGTTTGACTCTATTTGACTTAGTTTGATTCCCTGAGACCTAATATGACTTGATTTGACTTAGCTTGACTGTAGAGTTGACCAAGTTTGACTTTGACCTAGATTGGCATAGAATTCATATAGATTGCATTGTAGATTTTATTTACCTTCGTTTTGGACATGTCATAACTGTATTGCTCTATTTTAGGACATTGTGACCCTGGTACAGACATCTAATATTACACTACTCTTTCCAGAGTAACAGGCGAGTACATTCTCTGATAATTCTCTCATTTACTTGTCGATTACTGTATTTCAGTTCTAGTTAGTTCTATATGATTCTCTGTATCAACACGTATGGATATTTCTGGATTCATGTATCGACACATACCTTACTTGCTGGCCTCTATCACTGGAGTCATTAGTATCATTCTGGAATCATTTCTGGAATTATCATGTATTGGCCAGACTCATCTCGATTCTTTTTGTCGATTTTGGATTCACTTGCTGGGCGGGGAAATATTGAGTAAGACATGTAGACATACCCCAAATCTGGAATCTCCAACTGGAATCTTCTGGAAGCATAGCCATCTCTTGCCTGATCCGTAAGAGATGTGCCTGATACCTACAGCCGTTTACATGTCGACCTCGGTATTTTAAAACACACTGTTAGATCATAGTTGGACTCACCCTGGTTTCATTGATCACTGTTGGACTCATCTTATACTGGAAATTATCTGGTATCAGATTATATGGACTGGACTCACATTGGAATTATATTAGACTTATATCGTACTGCCTGGACTCACACATGATATTCTAGTTCAGTTAGCTTTTATTACAGTCTTCATTGCCATGATTCTTCTCTTATTTTAGTTACCTTTCTTTTCTTGTATCTTACTGTGTCTCTGTGCCATCATTACCTGCATAGAACTGCCATGCTCATCAATAAAACTGTCTATAACTGCTTTATAGTTCTTTGTCATTTACTTGGGTTTTTTTTGATGAGTTGTGCTCGTTCCCGTCCTGATTGGACCTGTTGAAAATATTACAGATGATAATCCTGTGGACACCTGCCCTACTTCCCATGGACCTGGCGAGGGATTAGCTACCTTTGGTTCTGACTCTCAGGAGTGATTCAGGAGATTAGCTAGTAGACTACTTTAGCTTTCATGTTTTGGCTTGTTGTATTAAAGTTAAGATATTGAGTCTGTATTAAGTTGGTTTGAGATATTGGTGTATTATTTTAGTAGTTAGTTGTTGTTGTCTTTAATTCCTTAGGTATAACTTCTGTGTTATCTTTTCGTGCTTAGACTGTGTTTGAGTAGATCATACCCTTTACTTGCCCTCCATTCGGAGCTGATATCTGGACAAGTACTTTTTATATTCACTGCATGAGTTTAGTTAGCAACCTAGGACAGCTTACTACCGCCGACACTGCGGCGTAGGATGGACGTACCCACTTCTCGTGCCCCTATACTGGGTGCGGGTCGTGACAACGGGTTAGCAGGGACTTGCAGCAGAGCTAGCTACTCGCACTGGCAAGGAGCGTCCGTCTAATCAAAGGCTCAAAAGGAGTCCATTATAGCGCTGGGCGCTAGTGACTAGTTCATATAGATGAGTCGGCATGGGCGACGATCCGCGTCTATGCCTTTGGAAAGAGTCGAGTATTGAGTGCAGTATATCAATGAGTCGAGTTGAATGTGTGTGTACTGTTGGAACACAAAATGTTGGGCCTAAGATTTGGCTGCAACAAAGACACCGTGCTTCAGCACGATATATGGCGTCGAGTCTTGAGTTATCGGCATATAAGTTGCATAAGTTGGTTTGAGTTGTCTTGAGTTTAAGTCAGGAAATATCGCAAGGCAAAGTTAGTCGAGTGACACTTAGTTCACAAGTTGGATGGGTCAGTTGATGATTTAGTAGCGAAGGGCCGCGAGGCAGCAATATGGTTGAGTCTCATTGAGTTGCGAGGCACGGCCTCAACAACGACTTATAGCACGGTCACACGGGAATGGAGTCTTATCGCGTAGTTGCATCTCTGATTTTGGCCGAAAGGCAAGCACGACTTGATAGGTTAACGTTGTTGAGTCGACGTTGTTGTTGCAAGCACGGGATGGTCTAGAGACACAAAATAGGCCAAGGTGTCGGTCCTAAAACTGATCCTAAGGCAAGAGTAGAAAGACAATTGATAAGAAGGGACTATGTTGCATAAAGTTAATCTAACGTATTAGTTTTGTATGGTTGGACGAGGAGCTCATTCCCCCAGTACAGTTGAGTACTGACACCCACATAGTTTTTATGTGCAGGCATAGGAAGAAGCTCGTGGCGCGGAGCTCGCTTGGATGCGTCGAGGCACGGAGTTCCTTGGCGATTCGAAGCATACGGCCGCATGTATTCAAGACTTATACATGACATAATTTATGGACATCGCTTTGTGAAGCTTCCGCTGGTTCAAGACTTGTATTGAGAGATGAGAGAGAGCTGAGTGACTTGTAATGTGAGATGAATGAGCTTGAGTGAGCTTGAGAGACTTGTAATCTTGGCTTTGCGCCCCATTGTAACCTTTGTTTCAATATCAATAAAAGAGAGTTTTGCAATGACTTGTGTTTTGCTTTCTAAATTTCGCTGCTATTATTCAATGTCTCTGCTTGGGACTTTTGTGCGACGACCCCGTCGCAGCCGCTGAAATCGGCCGTTATGGAACCTGCCTTGCATGAGCGTAATCTAGGCTCGTGCGGCATCACGCCTTAGCGAGGACGATCTCTCCAACGGGAGCGGGGCGTGACATATGCGCTCAAAGGGGAAGGGCAAGTCAGAATGCCCTACAAGTCTCATGGCCATATGCGTCCAAGTCAGGGAGCCATACGCCCACTATTGGCACAACATGGGTCTATAAATGATGCAAGCCCAAGGTGAGCTATGCGCCCAAGAGGGAGAAGTCTATGCGCCCAAACAAGCATGGAAATGCCTTGAAGGATTACAAGTTAGGGGCTCAAGCACCATCCAGTGTAGGTCATGCGCCCAAAGGTCATGCGCCCACATGAAGGTCTATGCGCCCAAACACAAGGGTGTCTATGCACGTACACATGGACTTATGTGCCCACATGATCTGGCTATGTGCCCACATAGTTGCACTTCATAGTGTGCAAACACTGTTCATCATCTTCTCCAAGTCTTGGCCGAGAGCACATGTCTTGGAACCTATTATCTTCAAATGATCATAACTCGGTCAAAACATAATGAAATCTGACTTTTCAAAGGTCTAAGTTGTGTAAAATCAAATTCTCTACCACATGGAACTCTTAGTTTTCGAAAACAAGGTGGTTTCATGGTCCCACGGTCGGCTTAGAAGTGTTACACGTTGTTCTTTCAAAATGGCACTCGGTCCTTCGTCTCGTGGCTTGGGAGAAGGAAGTTGGTTTAAGTTGCCACAAAGTTGTGAACTTAGCCTAAGTTGTAGGCGTCGCACGTATAAATGCTTGATAAAGCATGCACGGTCTCATCGTCCAAGGCTTGGCATAGCTTTTGGCCGTCATACGGATTAAGTTGTTGTACGATTGAGTTAGGCAAAAATTATATTGGGCTGTCAAAATTATTCTAAGCATTGTCCCGTACTTTCTGTGATTGTTAAGTCACATAGTCCCATTATCTCAATGCTCGTCATATAAAGTATGACTTAGACGATAGCGTCGCATAGAACACAAGTTGGTTTAAGGCACGAGCCATGGTCGGCACTATGAAAAGTTAGCCATGGTCTATGGCACTTAAGGAACACGTTTTGTTCAAATTAAGTAGGAAGGCTATGCATTAGTCGTTCCCTAAGTTCAAAAGAAAGGAAAGTTCATGCGACCATTTGTCGCCGAGATGGTCTCACATTTTGGGAGTCTCCAAGGATGCACGTTTTGCATCGTATAATTTTGATGCACGTTTTGCATCGTATGGTTCCAATGCACGTTTTGCATGATATGGTTTCGAACACGTTTTCCTAAGTATGGTTCTAGTCGTACCTCAAAGTAGGTCATGCATTTACGTGAGTCTAGGTGTTCTCGTAGGTGCGTAGTCATGGACAACTTGTCGACAAAAATTTCTTCCTCGACTGGTATTACACAGGGGCGTCAGGGCCAGTCGACCTAGGAAGAAGACGTTATAGCAGCGCTGGATTGTACCGCGTGGATAGTCGGGGGATTTCTATGGGGCTAGCTACCTTGCATTGAAAGACCCGCCGCCTACCCGAGCTATGTCCATGATGGCTTGTATTGCCATTGACTTTCATATAGATAAGTTGGTATGTTGAGCGGTAATCCGCATGCACGGTGTTGGTTGATCCAAAGAGAGTATAAGCATGACACGTTTGAGTTAAGAAGGTATGCACAGTTGCAACCCAATATGGAGCCTAAGATTTGGGCAAAGACACGTATGTCGACATAAAATTTGGCGTCGAGTAATAAGTCGTCGGCATAGAGTTGCATAAGTTGGAATTGAGTACTTTCGAGTTAAGTCAGGAAGGGCCGTAAGACAAGTTCGGTTAAGTCATGTTGAATTACGAGGCACGGCCTCGATATGTTATGACACGACTACGTTGTTATGACACAAGTATAGGCAAGTTACTAAGTGGCGAGGTACTGCCTCGATTATGATATAAAAAGGGATTTATGGCACGACCAAGTTGTTACGTACCAAATATGGGCCGAAAGGCAAGCACGAGTCGATAAGATAATATTGTTGGCACAAAAAGGTCTAGAGGCAAATTATGAGTAAGTTGTTGGTGCAAGGCACGGTTATAGTTTAGAGACACAAAATAGGCCAGAGTTTATGTCCTAAAATTGATCCTAAGACAAGAATAGAAAGACAATCGTAAAAGGATATGTTGCACAAAGTAAATGAACGTGTTGGTTTTGTATGGGTGGGCGAGGAGCTCACTCAACCAATACAGTTGAGTAATGACAGCCACACAATATTTATATGCAGGCATAGGTAGAAGCTCGTTGGCGCGGAGCTCGCTTGGATGCGTCGAGGCATGGAGTTCCTTGGCATTTCGAGACACACGACTGCATGGAGTCTGGACTTATACGAGACATAATGTATGGACATCGCATATCTGAAGCATCCACTGGCTCGTCAATTGTACTGAGAGATGAAAGAGAGAGAGAGAGTGACTTGCATTGTGAGAAGAGTGAGCTTGAGTGATTGTAATCTTGGCCTCGTGTCCACCTATGTAATTTTTGTTTCAATATCAATAAAGAGCATATTTGAATGACTTGTGTTTTGTTCAAGTTTCTGTTAATGTTTATTCAATGTTCCTGCTTGGGACTTCTGTGCGACGACCCCGTCGCTTAGCCTGTAATCGACCGTTATGAAACCCATCTTGCACGAGCGCAATCTAGGCTCATGCGACATCACACCTTAGCGAGGACGATCGCTCCTACGGGAGCGGGGCATGACAGAGGAGACAAGCGAAGATGAGCAATGAAGACATATCAAGAGAGTACTCGTCCCCAACCAGCCTAACGACAGAAAACATGGGAATGGTAGCGGTAGATTCAAGAGGGTATATAATGATCCAATGTGTCTGTGTGTGGCAAATTTAGCTTCAGTATATAATGATTCAAGAGGATATAAAATATATATATATATATATATATATATATATATATATATATATATAAAAATATATATATATATATATATATATATATATATATATATATATATATATATATATATATAAAGGGAGCGGATCAAAAGCCTCCCTTAGAAAATCCCCTAAAAATCCCCCTCACTCTCAGCCGTCCATTTAATGTTAATATTAATGTTAATATTAATGTTAATATTAATGTTAATGTTAATAATTATTTTTATTTTTATTTTTATATTAATGTTAATGTTAATATTAATGTTAATATTAATGTTAATTTTAATGTTAAGTTTAATGTTAATTTTAGTATTTAACATTAATATTAACATTAACATTAATATTAACATTAATATTAATATTAAATGGACGGCTGAGAGTGAGGGGTTTTTTAGGGAGTTTTGTAAGAAGGACTTTTGATCCGCTTCTATATATATATATATGGAAGCGGATCAAAAGCCGCCCTTAGAAAGCCTCCCAAAAACTCCCCTCACTCTAATCCATAATTTAATGTTAATATTAATGTTAATATTAATATTAATATTAATATTAATGTTAATATTAACATTAAATACTAAAATTAACATTAAACTTAACATTAAAATTAATATTAATATTAATATTAACATTAACACTAATATTAACAATAATATTAACATTAATATATAAAAAAATTAAAAAAATTAATATTAACATTAAAATTAATATTAACATTAATATTAACATTAACATTAATATTAACATTAATATTATGGATTAGAGTGAGGGAGGTTTTTGGGGGGCTTTCTAAGGGGGGCTTTTGATCCGCTCCCTATATATATATATATATATATATATATATATATATGCACCCCTGGTGATCCTGTTATTTGCCACCTCCTATAAAAACAGTAAGAACATGTTCTCGAACAACAGAAACGTAGTCGGGATTCTTGGGATGGACATGGCCGAGCGAGCACTCGTTCGTGATGCTGATGGAGATGGATAGCTGCCGCTTCTCCTACAACATGTTCCCTGGCCACGGAGTGAACAGCCACTTGAGGTTTGGCACTGACATTGTCATGCCGCATGGCCACGCCTATCAAAGAATACCATTCGTCATGAGAAGGTATCACTCCAACTCGTACTACCTGCCATGGGCGGGCATCAGCATCAACGGCCGAGCTCTCAACCTGCCACCGGGCGCTTTCGAACGGTGCATAATCGACTCGGGAGCTCCGACTTCTGAAACTTGCAACAATAAAAAAATCACACAAAAGAACACACCTAATCGTTCTCTTTTTGCAATCACAATCGCTACAACGAGGAAAAAAACAAGTACAAGAAGAAGAAGAAGAAGAAATAAATAAATAAAGAACACAAGTGTAAAAGACTCCTTGCTGGGGTGATAAAAATTACAGTTGCTCAAAACAAGATTCGTCCTATACGATGATATGCTCCCAGGAACTAACAAGTTCAAGAAATGAACTTTTGGAACACTCTAAATCACCTTCTGGAAGAACAATGGACCACTCGAACTACAGCAATCTGGACACAGATAATAGGAGCTGTTCTAAATGTGCTTCTCTCCTATTTTTTCCAACTACTAAACAAGGAAGGAGCACACTAATATAATTAGGGAAGGTCTTCACCAACCCCTATGCAGTCCCATACCACCAAATCCTCTAAAATTCAGGGTAGGACAATCAACCCATCAATTCGGCCTGCGCTGATAGCCTGCGTTTGTCACAACGTTGCGCAACTCACAAAACCGCAACAGACTATGCTGACAACATCAACAGTTGTTCGACGCACGCAACCGTAGTCATACGCAGAAGGCATATGTTGAGAGCCTATAAGCCACTTTGTGTCCTGCGCCTTTGTCCGAGTTCGGATCCGATGCGCTAAGCCCTACAAGACTTTAACTCCAATAAAATTTCCAAAGTGAATGACACAACAATGATTGTTCCTTGAGGATTAAACTTAGGCCTCGTTTGGTTCACGGATTTAAGGAACCAAGAAAGGAAAGTTGTTCCATTCCTTTGTTTGGTGGCCACAAACTTGGGAATCAATTTTCTGACAAGGGGGAAAATTGGTGGGAATATGGTTCCACTCAAGACCCATGGGATTGATTTTCCCTCCTCCTTTCCCAACATTTATTACAAAAGTTATGACAAAAGTAACCATGTGTCATTGCTTATTTTACCATCAATGTTATTTTTTACAATACTATTTTTATTTTAAAAGGTAAGGATATTATTGGAATATTGTTATATTTTGCTTTCCTTTCCTAGGTAGTTTCCTTGTTTTACCAAACAAGAGAAAGGATATGTGACAGGAATCATACTTTTCCATTTCCATGGAAAATACAAGGGAATTTATTTCTTTTCCGTGAACCAAACGAGGCCTTAGACTATTTAGAAAAATCACGCCACATGGGCCATCATACCACACGTGCATATGCCAATACGAAGCATAGATGGTAGTTTTTTCAAAGTGAGAGTATAGTTTCCAAAGCCAAGTAAAAGCCCCAACAAGTGTTTCATGTTCCTCTATGTACAATCTCTGCATCTCCCATTCATGACATTGATGTGTCTTTTTTTTTTTTTTTTTTGCAAGTTTTTGTTTAGTCAGAATTGCGTCCTTGAGTGCCAACCTATGAAAATTTCCCCCTTGGACGTGGCTTCAATCTTCTAAACCACCTGTGAGCCTCCAAATTTAAAGGAGTACACTGATTTGACTTTTAAAGGTCTCGAGGTATCCCACATCCATATTCACTTGTCCTAATCGATACTTGAAGGGCTACTTCTTTCCAATATTCTGAACAAATCTCTCTCCTCTTTCCTCTCTCTATCACTAAGAATTCAGTTGCCTTGCTTCCGGTTAAGCACTCAAGTTTAAAGAAGATTTAAAAGGAGTTGTATAAAGTTGTTGGGAGATACAATGAGATCCTAAGACCATCTCCAATGGTGATTTCTAAAATTGTGTCCTTATTATCATACTTGACATTATACTTTAAAAAGATTTATATCCTAGTTGGAAGAGTTTTTATATATAAATTGTAGACATGTAAAAATACTCTCCAATGGTTCTCAATTTCTATCCTATGTGTCACATAGTAAAAGGACCAATTTAATGGTGTGGGGTCCAATAATAATTGTCATGAGTGATAGGAGAATTTCTATGAGAGTTTCTACATGTAGAAACCCTCCTAGAGAGTTTCCTTCCTACATCATTGCCACCTAGGATAGAAATGGTGATAGAAAGATTTTTCTAAAATGGATTTCTTCCATAGAAATAGGGAAGATAGAGACCCCCATTGGAGATGGTCTAATATCTGGTATCAAAGTTCAAGGTTACAAGTTGGATTTATTGAGCTCTTGAGTTTCCTTTGCGACAAATTATGACATGTGCATGATACGTATAATCCTAATCAAATTGACTCCTCCTAAGTTGGAGGAATTATATGATTGGTGGAGCAAAATATGTGGTTCGCATCTAGTAGTTGTGCTGTTTGGTGAACGTGTCGGTTTACCTTTGTGTTCTAATGGTGAGATGACAATATATTAGATTTTGTGGTTGCTGCATTCATCCAACTATGAGCTAAAGTGAAATTGTTCGGTTGTATTTGGTGACAATATAAAAGTTCTATAGAAACTTTACTCCCACGTTAGATAGAAAAGTGGAAGCATGAGATAGAGATAATTATGATCAGCCCTAAACTTAACAACAAAATTTTCTTTTAAGTTACATGGGATTAAGTTCAATATAATACCTCATGGATACACTCGGTTTAGAGGATCTTTCCAAGTTCTTCGAAAATGTTGTTTCCAAATAAATCTATTTATTTTGTTTGATACCAAATCATTTTGATCCACGTTACCTAAGAAAAGGAAAAAAAAAAAATCTTTAAGGGAGGATTAGTCAATCTTGATTTGCAAATCACATTAAATTCAAAAAGGAATGGAAAAAATTTCTTCTAAGAAAGGTTTAGTCAATCATGATTTGTAAATCACGAAATATGATTATTAAATCTAGTTTAGTGGTTTGAAACTTTGAAATGTGATTTTCAAATCCACTGGTAGGTAAGTGGGATTTAAAAATCAACAAGATTTAGGCTTTCAAATCACACATTCCTTTTATTTTGATTCATATATAACAATAACAACATAAAATCATGGAATTTTTAAAACCACCTATTCCCTTTTAGTTTTAATTTTCTCCATTTAGTTTTATTTTTCTCCATAACCAATTTAACTTCTTCTTCTTTTTTACCTTCTTCCAACCCACCATCCTTTAATTTCACCATTTGCTCTCATCGCTCCTACTATCACCACTCAGAAACCACCACCACCACGCTTGCCTCTTTGACAATGTAAAACACTTAAGTTGAGAATTTTTTTATACTAATAAAAGAAAATCAAATCTGGCCAAGAAGTTCTTTCAGTTTCACATCCTGTATTATCCAAATTTATTTAGGTTGTCTTTTTAACATTTGAACACACATGTTTTGGGCTTTTTAACATCCAAATTTATTTATGTTGGTTAGCATTGACAAACCTAAACAAACCTCGAGGCTCTTGTCAAACTTTTGGTCATTATAAATAAATTTATGCTATGGTAAGTGTGATATATATTTTTTAATCGGAAAATTTCAACAGTAGCATAGAACTTTATTAATATTGCATAAAAGGCATGAAGTTTGGAAAGATTGCAGGGAAAGCAACGTCGCGCCCAATTTTGGGGCGTGAAAAATTAACTTCCTAATCCCTTCCCCCTTTTTCCTAATGTCCGGTTTAATTGATGGAAATAAAAAAATTAAAAAAAAAAGAAAACGGCGCCCGAAAAAGGGGCGTGGAATTTGCTTTTAAAAAAAAAAGGGCGCCCCTAAATGGGGCGCCGAATTTGCATATTTTGATATGAAAGAAAAAGAAAAAAAAAAAGAAAAAAAAGGAGCGGAAAAATAAAAAAATTGGCTTGATAGTCCTTCCTTCTTCATCCTATTGCTTTAGTGCGCACAGATGAAGTAGTACATTGAGGTTGATTCAATTCTAATATATATTAACTCAGACTCAATTGGAACTGAGCTACTCCATAGCAGGGACGGGTAAATTTGGCGCCCTAAAATGGAGCGCACTATTTTTACTTCCTTTTTATTTTTTTTTAATTTTTTTCTTTGTAAATTCGGCGCCCCAAAATGGGACGCGCTTTTTATTTTTATTATAAAATAAAAAATTGGCGCTCTTAAAAGGGGCGCATTTTTTTTAAAATTTTTTTTTTTTAATCCTAGCGGATTAAGAAGGGTTTAGCGGACAGAAGTGGGAAAATTAATTTTTAACGAACAAATCTAGGGCGTGAAAAAAATCCGCGCCCCAAAATTGGGCGCGACGTTGCTCTTCCTGCAATTTTTTCAAACTTCATGTCTTTTATGCAATTTTAATAAAGTTCTATGCTACTGTTGAAATTTTCCGTTTTTTAATTAGTTGACTAATACTCTTTCAGCATTTGATCATTAAAGACGATTACTACTAGCAGAGCTTGATAACATCTTTATTTATTTATTTATTTTGAGATGGAGAAAGGATAGATGGGATAAAGCACTAAAAATATAATTAAGATGATAACATCGATCGATTATTTATGTCATAACCCTAATTCCTTCCATGGGGATGGAAATGGGGATGGGCAGAGAGTCGAGTCGAGACGATCATACTGCACGACAATCTTTGGGAGCAAAGTGGAGTTGTTGTCCCGGAACATCGTACACAAAGTGGATGTTGCGCTGCACACGAGCACCGATGATCGTTAAAGATGTAGAAGGAGCCATGAACAAGCAGAACTTCCGTCTCTCCCTATTGATGTTGAACACTTGGTTCCTGTCGGGACGCAGAGTTGCACCACCTTGGAAGTGAAAGCCCATGTCAGGAAAAGCATCGAAGCTCCCACCACGGGGCATTCGATAGCAAAGTCGTTGTGTATCCGAAGTACGAATCCTCTTTAGCTTCAGCCTTCCGAAATAGTTGACAAGTGCTGCTTTGATTTCCTCGTAAGCTCGTTGGATGAAGTACGTTTTTGGCGTCCCCGAGTCGAGTACGACGCCTCCTGACCACCAGATGTTGGGATTGGGGAGAAATGTGTCCGGCGGCAGGTGGAGAGCTTCCCCGTTGATGCTGACGTCCAACAAGGTGAGGTAGTACCAGCTGCTGACGGTTTCCTGCAGGAGCGGCGTTCTTTGATAGGCCCCCTGCATAATAACGTCAGTACCGAACCTCAAGTGGCTGCTAGCTCCGTCCTCGGGGGCCAAGCAGTAGGAGAAGCGGCCTAATTGGGGGTCGCGCCTAGCCATCTGCTTCGGGAACGAGACGTCGTCCCTGCCCATCCCGAGTATGCCGGCTAATTTTCTGTTGTTCACGAAAAAGTCTCTACTGTTGTTGGAGGAGGCACCGAAAATAACATCGTCGACCGCGGCCAACGAACGGGGATCGTTCTTTGATTCAAATTCGAACTTCTCGAACGCAAGAGAGCCTCTAGTGTAGCGTCCGTCGAAACCGTACCTATATATGAGACAAATAATATATACATTTAATTATATGATAATTTAGAAGAAGAGAGGATCGACAGATCGATCGATCTATATTAGTACGTACTTAAACTCGTATGTGCACTGCTGCCCATCGGGACTCCTTTGAAATAATGGTGGCTTGCAGATGGGATGGGTAGGAGGGATCGTTCGGTAGGAGGGGGATTGAGTAGGCGTGTAGCCGGGGCCGTCGTGCTCGAAGCAAGTGTTGCACGGTTCTCTTTGAATCCACACCAGGTGGCTGCCTGTGTCGACTAGAAGATGGGATTCTACTGTGCCAATGACCACTTTCACAGTGTACGTAGCCACGTTGCTGTTGCTCAAGATTGGTCGTATGTTCAGATCTTGTGGTCCGGCGGCGGCGACCGTTGCGGATATCGACTCGAGCCAAAGTCTCCGGGACTCGGATAACCTCGTGTCCCTCTGCATCCTTTCCACAGTGGTGAGGTTTCCGGAATAGAGAGGGGAATCGACGGAATCGCAGTGGACGAGCTCTAAGCTGAAACCTTTTCTGTTGTTGCCGTCGTCGTCGACCAACTCCGTGTTGGCTCCTCCTGCCGGGAGGAATAGGAGGCCCGACGTCACCGCGGAATGGAGGAAGAGTATGGTAATTATGGTGAGTTTGCGTGACGACTCCATTAATTCTGTTGGCAAATTTTGTTTCATATATTATGGCCATTCAAGAAGAAGATGGTACGTGCATTTATATAGCATGTAGCATAATCAATTAAGTTTGGTTAATGTGAAGTATTAAGGAAAAATATTACAATGGTAGCAGACAAGGATGGCGACTTGTAACAAAAAGAAAACACTGCTTATGGAAGCTGACGTACAATTAGAACTCATCAAACATATATAGAAGTAACTGATCACTCTTATTAACGTAAAGCCACTTTTCAAATTTAGCTAGTCCAAAACTTTCAGTTCGCTAGTTCCTTCAAATAGTCTTTTCATTACATAACGGGCAGGTTGAAAGCTACATGAAACAATTTAAAAGCAAGTAACTAATTCTTATTTATATATATAGGAAATAATACATGTTTACAACACTCTACAAACTGGTCAAGCAGTAGGTATTATTCTACTTTATGATATTCTTGCTCAATTTGGATAATAAATTAGAAGTTCAAATATGATTTATAAAAAACTTTCCTTATATATATAAGATACTTTAAAATCTCTCATGTAATTTTATTTAATCCATTATTTTTCTCTGTCGTCCTTTCTGTGTGCTACTAACTCATGTAGGGGTGAGCATCGGTTCGGTTCGGTTCAAACTGAACCGAATATGTGAAAACCGAAATAACCGTAAACCGTATTTCTCAAAACCGAAAACCGAACCATTTTTATAAAAACCGAACAAAACCGAACCGAATTAATTCGGTTCGGTTTTCGGTCGGTTCGGTTTCATGGACCAATGTGCATGGCCTTCAAGTTTTTAGCAAAATGAGCCTATTTAAATAAAAAAAATTTAAAAAAATATATGATATTATTGTATTTATGAATTGTTATATTACATAGAGTGAAAGATATTAGTATATATAGATTGAGGGTAGATAGAGAGAGTGCTCAAAGAAGCACCGACATAGAATAGGAGAAGAGAGTGCGCTCAGTTAGGGATTAATAAACATTAGTATATGTATATTGTGGGTAGTTTGATAAATTACTAAATCTAAATCGATTTTCGGTTCGGTTCGGTTTTTCGGATGAAGAACCGAAAACCGAACCGTTATTTCAAATTTTCAAAATTTTAAACCGTAAACCGAACCGATAACCGAAAAACCGAACCGTTTGTCGTATTTCGGTTCGGTTCGGTTCGGTTTTCGGTTTTCAACAGTTATATGCTCACCCCTAAACTCATGGGATTAGAAATGACTAAGGTCCATTATATTCAGGTTTTAGGAGTCAATATATTGATGATCAATATTGTCAGGGTTCTTTCGTGAGCCAACACTCAAAAAGAGGTTTAGTCGTCTCTGACTTTGGGTCAGTAGCCTGAGGCTACAATGCTTGCGACCAAGAAATTTGGTGGCGATAAACTTTAGGCAACTAATTTTGCATTTAGGCGACAAAAAACCATTGGACGCCTAAAGCCCTTATCCTAGTAGTGATTGTCTAGAACCCTAGCTAAGTGTGCATCTCAATGTAATGTTTCGGCTTTGTGTTGACTTATGCACTCAGGGTGTGACAGCCTGTGTGGTGTGTGGGCTAACTCTCCAAGAGGCCAAGGACAAAGGCTCCAAAGAAACAACCCAGTTTTGTCACTTATTAAAGAGAGAATTCTTGACTCAATATTATGCACATAACTTTCTATGCGTGTGGCATAATATGTACAGGCTTTAAGTGCATGTTATGTCATATGCGGCATATTATGAGCACGACATTATGCGCATAACTGCCAATGCATGGCCACAAAGCTGTATGTGCAAGACTGTAAGTGCGAGACTATCTGTGTGTAGCTCTCAACGCATAAGCACATGGCGCATATTCAGTGGACTTTGTGGTTGTGTATGCAGACCGTAGACATGGTGCTTTCAGAGCACCACTATCGCAGGTTACATCTAACGCATAATGGTATGACGCTGACAAATCAGTACTACTTGCAGGCTGATGTGTAACTACCAATTTTTCAAATAAGGGTAAATTTGTCATTTTATAAATTGCTATATTGTGAATATTTATTTAGGAATATTGGATTATTTGGGATTAGTTAGTCGGGTTAGAGACTAGTCTAGTTTTGACTTATGTTAGTGACCCGGTTAACTTAGACTCTAATCCGGAGCCCAATAATTAGCTAGGCTTGGCCCATAAACAAACTCATTAGGTTAGTACAATTAGACTAACTATTCATGACCAATTACTTTCTAAAGAGATTAGGTTATTGTCCAAAAGAATCCCAACCATTCACTTTTCATTTGTTTAGCCAAATGACAACTTGGAGGGCCATTTAGACTTTGTAAACATTTTCTAACCTAGCTATATGTGGTCGGCCAAGTGAGGAGTCCCTCCATACTTCATTCATTCCATCTTTAGCCTCCATTGTTCCAAATTTGGAGTTCCTTCCAAAAGAAGAGCTTCCACCATTGATTCATCTCCCAATATCACTCTTTTCTCCACCATTTCTCACAATCTCTCAAGAAGAAGGTGTCTACAAGGAGTGTGGAGCTACGAGCAAGGAGGAGAGACCATTTGCTAAGGATTTTCGTGTCGGATTCGTGTCCATTAGATTGTTCATTGGGAAACAACTCCCAATAGGTATATCACTCTCTAAACTTGTCATTTCAAGCCACATTTTGATATTGAGCCCATAGGAACTCATCCATATGTAGGGATAATCCTTAGGAATGGTTTAGAGGCTCTATTGAGTCCTCATTTGAGAGATTGGATAGGTTTTGTGCCACTCTTGGAAGAAATCCGAGAGTGACGCCCCAAGTGTTTGTAGAAATATCCTATAGGCTAAAATAGACTTGTGGGTAGTATTTGGAACTAGTTTTATGTCCATAATGGGATACCATGAGGTTGTGTCTTGATATATTAGGACATGGGGATAATTTAGAGTTTGTGGACCTTGACACTTTAGTGTACGTACTTCTCATAACTATAGGAATGCATTTATAGGGATGTGTATGTGTTTATTGTATAGGAGCGTGCACTTTTATCACATACTTTATGTATATATAGATGTGTATGAGAGAGTTTATGTCTCTAATAGTATATATATGTATGTGAACATATGTACTATGTATCATGAGTGGTATATTTAGAGCTAATGCAAAGGATTTGCAGTTTAAATCAGACAAAGATTTGCACTGTACCATCTAACCAGGCCAAATAGCTACTCTCATCATAAGAAATAGGAACACAAATTTAACCTACTTATGTTATCATATGGGTAAACTAGAAAACACCTCCCACAGCCATAACAGCATTTAGTGATTTCTCCACCTACTCGAGAAATCAATCAACTATGAGTGATGGAAAATTGGTTAGGATAAGGACAGAGTTTGTAGGGGATGTTAGTATCAATGTTAAACTGATAACTGTGCCTCATTTTGGACTGAACCTGGGCTATACACCAGATATCAGAGTGGTCAAGGGAGGGGCTGCCTTGTATCAA
Organism: Iris pallida; assembly: GCA_029216955.1. Taxonomy (NCBI): domain Eukaryota; kingdom Viridiplantae; phylum Streptophyta; class Magnoliopsida; order Asparagales; family Iridaceae; genus Iris; species Iris pallida. Next base: position 13,462,659 of record JANAVB010041816.1, on the reverse strand, counting down.
TTGTACACTGTATATAGGATAGGGGTTACATTTGGCAGCAAGGAAAACCAGATGAAGGAAATTTGTGGGCTCGAGTATTTAGAATAGTAGCAGCAGTACAACTGCTATACACTGCAGACATGATATGGGGGAGGGCTCTGTTCTGGCTTCAGAACAACTTTGAGAAGAGGGGTCGGGGAGCGAGTGTCACGCCCCGATTTTATCGAATCGATAGTCGTCCCCCGGGCATGATGCCGTGCGAACCTAATTTACGATCGTACAAGGCATAGTCATAAGGTAATCCGAGACACGAGATCTAAGAGAGTACGCAGACAAATTGATTCACACAATAAGTAAAGGAAACTTGATCTTTATTGATAATGAACATCTTTTACAGACTCCGATACAAGACTCATTGCCGCACGGGCTACAACATGACTCGATTACAAAAGAGTGCTGATGAGATAGCCGTTCCATACATTGCACACATCCCTCAATATTCAACAAAGTACTCTAGTGACCTGGATGGGAGGGACGCTGAGTCATCTTCCTTGGACTGTCGAGAGCCTTCAAAAGTGGAGTCGCAGAGAAAGTCTTCGACGCACGGCCGAAGCTTCAAAAGTCACGAACGTCGCCGAGCTAGTTAGCACGTCCTTCCTGGTTCGTGGGACCTGCAAAGAGTGAGGATCAGCATGAACACATGTACTGGCGAATGGCTAATTAAATCTAAGCTCTGTATTTGATTCAAGAAGTTTCGTAAATATGTTAGCTAGCTATTTCAATGATCTTTCTAACCATTCTGCTCGATTTGCATGTTAACAAATTTTGAGGCAAGCATATGAAACTGTATAACATTAAGCAACTATCATATTCATCCTGTGTCCCGTGTACTTGTTAAGCAGTAAAAAAGGGGTATGAAGGCTACTGGCAATGTCAAGCCATCGCGGACTATAGCTGGGTTACACGGCGACCCTTTCGCATCGGGTAGCGAGCCCTGTGCAAAAGTTTCCGCCTAACTCGTGCCGATGAAGGGCTGGCGCTTGCTATAAACTCGTTCCTCCCGGGCCGAATCGGTCCCTTGGCCTAGGCAACCGTTCGAGGAAACTACACCTTGTCGACAAGTTGTCCAATGACCGTTTTGTTTACTTAGGCGTATCATTGTGATAAACGTTAATCGATTTATTCTTTGCTTTGCATAGGCTAAGTGGATTTGCATAAAGAACATGTTTTCCATTTTCAAAACCGGCAGTTTGATAGCAAGTATTTCGTGAAGAATCGTGCTACGATTTTCTTGATTCTACGCTATTATGACAAGCATTCATTTTACTTCACATATTGATTTTTGAAGTAGAGGGACGAGGCGAAGGAGGTCAGCCACTCGCCTTAGACTTGCTTCAAGCGAGCGACCGGTTGGCTGCGCTGACGTCGCCTACGCGATCACCTGCAATCGCATAAGCAACTGATTAGAACACTGTATAATTCAAGGATATTCGATATGAATGCGAAGCTCGAAAATGCATCACGAAAACCAATTGAAAACATTCACGAAAAATGCATTCACGAAAACCAAAGCCAAAGCCAAAGCCAAATCAAGTGCGGCATGAAAACCAGAGCAACGGAAGGTCTCTCCCGACTCAGCTGCAGAGCCAATCCTCGAGGCGCAACCCGCTGAATATGGGACTTGGTTCCGAAGAAGCCATTCCATAACGTGGAATGGATCTTAATTCAACCGTTCCTGTTCGATCGACTCGGCCGATTCCGACCTATCGGTCCCGACCGAATCGATAGCAACAATTTTCCTTTCTCGCGCACCCCATGGACGGAAACGGGGCACGATGTAGGGACGGGGCACTACACCATAACCAACTAATAAAAAGTTTTATCCTCGAAACTTTAAGGATAGAACCTACCTCTACGAGAACAACGAAGGAAATTTCTTCTTCATTTTCGATTCAAGCTCCCACGTCGACTCTTCGACCGAATGGTTCCTCCAGAGGACGCGGACGAGAGGGAGCGCTCGATTTCGCAGCAGCTTATCCTTGCGTTCTATGATTTGAACTGGCTCTTCAACGTAGGATAAGTCAGACTTTAGCTCCAGCTGGCTAAAAACTACCACGTGGCTCGGGTCGTACACGTACTTTCGCAGTTGAGAGACATAGAAGACATTGTGTATACCTTCAAGCGCCGATGGTAGGGCAATTTTATAGGCCACTGGGGCGACTCGTTCGAGTATTTCGAACGGTCCAACGAATCTCGTGCTCAACTTTCCTTTCGTGCCGAACCGAGTAACTCCCACTACCAAAATAAGTCATATCAGCGACGTATTTAGCGACTCCATAAAATTTAGTCGCTAATTTTTGGGGTTTTAGCGACGTAAATATAAGACGTCGCTGTTTGTCGCCAACAGCGACTAATAGTGACGTCTAGCGGCTACATTTTGTTAAATGGGGTAGTACGTCGCAAGTTCGTCGGTACCCGTCGCTGATATAGTGACGTGTAGCAACGCATTTGAAGCGGCGTCGCCGTTTATTATATATCAGCAACGTTTAGCGACGTCCTATAAGGACGTCGCTAATCGTTTCATATAGCCAGCGAGGGTTTCCTTTTCGATCATTCACAATTTTTCTTCCCCCCCAATTTTGGGCGCGCTCCTCCTCCGTGACGCTCCTCCGGCGATTTCCCTCCTCCGGCCTCCTCCTCCGCGGCGCTCCTCCGACGATCTCCCTCCTCCGGTCTCCTCCTTCTCTTCCTTCCTCAGGTAGCTCCTCCTTCTCCTCCTCCTCCCTCTGGTAGCTCCTCCCCAGTTTCTTCTCGTCTTCTAGCTCTCTCTCTCACTTCTAGTTCGTGTCCACGAGAGCGTGGACTCGCTGCGGGGGACACGAGACTGACAGTGGACTCGCTGCGGGGGACACGAGAGCGTGGACTCGCTTCTAGTTCGTGTGACACCTATTTTGTTGGTTTGGACACGTCGTGTCCCACTGTGTGGACACGAGATTCACAGTGTGACACCTATATACTGAAAAATCTCATTTTTTTGGGCATATCAACTGTCAATTTGATGTTTTGCTTGGATTCGAATTCTAATTTAGGGTTCGAGCCCTATTTACTGATACTGGAAGTTTTTTTTGGGCATTTTCAGGGTTTTGAAATGATGAAAAAATTAACTAATAATTATTATCGAGCCCTATAAAATTTCAGCTATGTCACGAAGGATGGATACTAATCCTGTGAATGAGTTTTCTCCTAAGTATTCTCGACAGTTGAGTATGATTTAGCTCACTGACATTACTGAAATATAGAATAATTAGACTTTCTGTTCAGTACCCTTTGATTGAATTAAGTTGACCTGAATACTATATTTTAAATCCTAAATCTACGGTACGATATCGTGATCAGGACATAGTCCCTGCAGCCATTCGACTGGCGAGACAGAAACTATGTAGCCGTAGATAAAGTTGACTGTCCTCCGACCCTCATCCCTCGGCAATGATGATACGACAACCTATCACTATATCTTATATAGTAGTAGATGATGTCTTAGTATTACATTATGTGAGTTCATCTTGATTCTGTTATATCCTTCAGATACTAGATACGATAAAAACATATACTACACCATATGTACAGAACATAGATGATTCATACTAATGTATGCTAGAATAAATTTTGGGTTGTGTTCCGAGCCATCCTTCATCTGCCCCCTTCCCTGAGCCATCCTTCATCTCTTATTTCCCTCCGGGTCTACTCTACTCCCAATCTCTTCCTCTTTATACATGGATCTACAGAATCAATGCCATCCGAGGAAAGCAAAACTGAATCAGCATTGTCTTCCGGATCGTCCTTATCAAGGCATAACGGGCTGCTCAGCGTGCCCAGCTTCTTCAACTTCTCGCTGGCTGCAGAGTCAAAATGGAAAATGGTCCTCTTTGCCGGCCCGGAGCTCTGACTCGCACTCGTCGCCTCGCTATCGGTTTCCTCTCCTCCTCTGACGCGGGTCATAAGAAAAGAAATTTCGTACCACTTCTTCACATAAACTGTGACACCCAGTTTTCCAGATGAGGGTAATTTTGAAATTTTGTAATTATAATTATTATTTATTGATAATTAATTCATATTATGATTTTTGGTAATTTTTAATCATTTTTAAACTATTTAAAATTATGACTTGTGATATTGACATTTTACTATTATTTGGTTTTAATTTCGAGGAATTTGTCACCCCCAGTTTTCAGGAACAGGGATATTTTTATCATTTGTTTTTAAAATATTTTTGAAATTTATTTTATTATTTTATTATTTATGATATTATTTTGGGGTTATTTGAGTCGGGTTCGAATTTCAGCTCAATCCGACTTAAAACGGGGACCCGGGGGTAGTGTTGACTTTAGTAGACCCACACATTAGTTAGCCATGGCCTACATGATAGAAATATTTTAGTTAGAGGTTAGACTAATTATTATGGATAAGGTTAGTGTGATTAGAGACTTTAGAATGACTAATTTAGCCCCAACCAATTAGCCCTTTCCTAATACTAATAGAATAGGTTATTGGAGGCATTTTGGACCTTACCATAATAGGACAAATAGCCCCATATGGCCAGCCACTTTGGGAGAGGATAGGCTCAAGTTCATTTCATTATTCTCATCCACACTCTCTCTCTTGTTCTTCCCCAAATTCCTAGAGAGCAATCCCTAGCAATTTCTCCACCAAATCCTTCTATTTCGCCACCAAATCTTCTTCTTTCATTCTCCATTCTAGCCAAGGAGGAAGCTACCCAAGTTTGGGAGGATTCGGAGCTCGTTCGTGTCCTTTTGGAATCTCTACGTGTCGGTGTCGCTCCGGGAAGGCTTTTCTTCGATTCGATCTACCGGAAGGTATAAATCCCTTCTCCTTTTCATTTCCTTATGCATATAGGTCTATTTTGAACCCATAGGAATGACCCACATGGTTGTATCTCCATTTGTGTCCATTTCATGTCCATTTGGAGGTCATAGGAGTGTCCTTTGTGTTGTGGTTGTGTCCATGTGGGAAAACCCCAAATTTGGACATACTATGTGTTGTTGTTATGTATGAATGAATTATTACATGTTTAATCTCATATTTTTGTATTGGAGATGCGTTCTATAGTGTCTCATATATATATATTAGTGTAGAGAGTGAGTTCTTGATATATTATGTTATATACTTGTGTTCTTTTGTCTCAAACTACCCAAATTCGTCATAATTTTTATCCACGTTTTTAGTAGCAATAGCAACTTAGAAATGTCATAACTTTTAGCTTAAAACTCCGATTTATCTCCCATTTTTTTAAAAGAACCGTATCAAAGTTAGCTTTCCAAATATATATTTTAATAAGTCAAATTCTTTCTGTAACTTTCTGTAGAATTATTTGAGTGTCAGCTGTACGAAAGACGAACGCGGTCGGTATTTTCGCGATTTCGGGAGCTTCCGGACACGAAAATGCGATCCGTTTGAAGTTTCAGAAAGCTAATATGAAATACTACAACATACTTTAATCCTAGAATTTAGTGAATGCCCAATTGGTACAGTATTGGTTTTAAGTTGAAGAGTGACTATGCGACGTAGGTATTTTGTGTAACCTATGAGCCTATGTAGTATGGATATTAAATGAATATAGAGTATGTAATACATGATATGTTAGATGAATGAAATGATATATATATGATATATATCCTATTTACATTAATGTATATATATGGTTGAATGCAAGCTTGTAGGAATGTAATTAATGTAATATATGTAAGCAATGCATAAATGCATGAATGAAAGAATGATATACAATGCATGTATGAAAGTATATAATGAATGCTAGATATAAATACAAGGTATATATGTAATGATAGATATGAATGCATAATGTATAAATATTGTAAATGCAATATCAGATTTCATATGTAGACATAGAACCAATGCATAGCCGATATTTAGATTGAATGTTAGTTCATTTTAGGTTGTTCGAACACTGAACTGTCCATGTAAGCATATATACCTTCCTTTTCATATTGGCAAGCCAATTTTAGTTTTCAATATAGTGGAATGTCTATGAATGTAATGTTAACCTTCAACCCCTTAATTCGAAATGTTAGTTAATTTCAGTATTAGACAATGCATGAGCTGTATGCATATGGGATGTTGGCTTAATGGCAGATTTCAGATAACATGGTTCATTTTATGTGGTTAGTTACACCAGTTTATGGGATAGCTCACTTTAGTTTATATGTAAATGTGGAACTAAACTGAGAATGAACTTCACCCTCTGCACAAGGACACCCCACTCTATATCAACCACCATGTCATGTAACCCTTCTCTAAATGATTGCTATAATATATAGATTTATGTAAAGTATAGATGCATGTTAGTTATAACTTAAATAGTCTCTACTCTAATGTATATAGATGTATACTTGTAGCGATGCATATTAAGTATAATACATGTGTAATGTAGATGGGTTAGCTTTGTGCCATGTGTAGTGTAAACTCATAACTAGTGTTGATTTCTCTTTTCATGTACACCTCCATGTTCACACACACACACATAGCTTTACATGTTAGTTCTTTTCTCTTATATATATATATATATATATATATATATATATATATATATATATATATATATATATATATATATATAATGTTGAATATGCATGAATGTGATGTATCTTGATATGTGACTTGTGTTGGCTTGTATAGACTTGGATTTGTATGGTGTGTACTAGCTAGGGTAGACTGGTTAGGCCTAGTGAGACTTCATTGAGTCTATGTTGACCCAGTTGACCTAGCTTTGACTAGATAGTTGACTAGAGTTGACCAAGTGTTGACTTTAGTCTAGTTTGACCTAGACAGCATGTAGATGCATTGTAGCAGTCTATTTCCTTATTTTAGACATGTTGTAACTTGTGTTGCTCTGATTAGGAGACAGACACCTCTCCTCAGGCAGTACATTTACTTCAGACATTCAGATACGAGGCGAGTACATTCTCTGACCGTTTCATACTTGCCTGGATTTATGTTCTTGCTCTAGATTACTGTACTTGATGCTAACACGATTGTTATCACGGATTGGTACTATAAGGATCTTCTTTTGGGATGTTATCCCCTTGTATTCACTAGATACATATTGTGATGTACGTTTCACTTCCATATTGTATTTACTGAATACCTATATCCTTGTACACTCATTGTGCATATTGTACTCTCATTATCACATGAGTTCCAGGGATAGACCATTATACACTATTGTATAACATTGTACAACAATTGTATAACATTATACACCTATTATATAATATTGTACATCCATTGTATAACATTGTACACTATTGTGCAAGATAACGTAACTGGAGTGGATCCTTATGTATTGATTGGGGAGGGGGAGTAGAATTGGTTATGTAATCAAATCCTATTGTATAAGATTGTATAACTATTGTATATGTCTATTGTACACCCACGTACAATGGAGTTACCATTGCATTTTCCTAGACCGTTTACATAACCATATTGTACTCTAAATCACAGTAGGCTTACAGTTCTTACTTATCATATTTAGATATTTCCTGTTATCAAATCTCTACTATTTTTCATACACTTCTTTCTTTCAGCATTTTTTGTACCTTACTCTATTGCATGCTTTATATTTTCTAACATGATATGAACTGCGTGGGATATTTTGTGCTCGCTCCCGTCCTGACTGGACCTGTTGAAAATTTTACAGAGGATGATGAGGAACCCTGCACCCTTACTTGGAGTTTGCCTAGTTGACACTCGCGACCTGGACCCCTGGGGAGGTTCAGGCAGCTACTCAGGATGATACCTTGTATAGTGTAGATAGCTTAGACTGTTCCTTCTTTTCATGCTTAGCTGTTGTCTTTATTTTCAGAGTTGTATATTTTAGAGATGATGAGACTTGTATTCCATTTCTGCTGTACCTCAGTTGAGGATTTGTTATCTATTTCCATCGTGCTATATTCTACCTTAGATTGTGATTGAGTTGTACCTCGGTGTTGGCCTCCTTCTGGAGAGTATATTTTATGTTATGTAGTTATAGTTCATGACCTAGAACAGCGTTCTACCGTCGACACTGAGGCGTAGGCTGGGCGTTGTTACGTTCTCGTACCCTCACGGTGGGTGCGGGTCGTGACACGTTTTTAGTGGTGGCCCATGCAGGTCGAGTTTATGTAGTGGTATTCGAACTAGAGTATCACTACAGCCTGCAGTAGGATTATGATATTTTTGGAGGTACTCAATCACATTAGGAAAAACTTTTAATCCAATTTCTTTTGTCTAAAATTGTTGCTTATTGACTTCCCTTGAATATAAACTGTCCTCCTTTGAATTTTTGCTTCATTCTCAGAAATTGCTTCTTGTTTGATCAGTTTTCATGATGGTTATGAAGACACGATCTCATCGCTTCGGTTCGGGGGATACTATCGAGAGGCTGGCCACCTTTCATCCTGTTCATCAGGGCCTCGAGACCGTAGCTTCTGTTGTGCCGACTCAGGTTGGCATTTCTGCTACATTGGAGGTGCACCTCCGTCTGTACAGAGACTTTTCCCTTCATTTTTGGTTTCTCTCAGCAGCATCGATTCATGCAGCATCAGCAGCAGAGATTTGTGCAGTATCAGCATCAGGCTGGAGGAAACCAGCAGGGCGAGCTATCGTCAGGACAGTCGAGGATGCACAGACCGTTGGATATCTTGCTGCAAGTTCCGTTCTTCTCAATTCCATTCCCGCAATTGTCTTTTATAATTACCTTGAAATCCGATTCCATCTGTTCCTTGTTGATTGATTAATTTTGTCATGTTACTCTTTTGTTGTGTTTGTTTTTTCTTCTGAGAAAATCATATGGGCTAGGTCGCCTAAATCATGGAATCTAGAATCCTCGATAGTCGTGTTAGTTGGCATAGTGAGGACATGTAGTCAGATTTTGGATGTATTCTCGGGTATGGGAATTTAAGGTTTTCGCCGTCGCATGCGGCAGTAAGAAAATTTTAAATACCATGAACCTAGAGGTACGTACCTTAGTCAAGGACTCTGTGATTATCGTAGCCTTGCTCACTAGCATGATGAAGACTCTGGACAACATGATTTTGGACAGACGCATATGATTAACAGATTGTATCTTGAGAAGGTTTAAACATCATACCCTTTTGATTGTTATAAATGACTTAGGAGTAGGGATATTTAGTTTTGTAGAGCTTATTCATAGGTAGTTCCTTCATAGTATAATGGTATGATGACTTGTAGAGTGTCTGTACCCTAGAGGTGATAGTTAGCATTGGTGTTAGAATAGTAACCCATTGCAGATAATTCTCCTGTTATCTATAATACCAACCAGTTACACATAGGATGTTAGTATGTCTTACATCCTTGATGATTATTACTACTTTCCCTTACCTTTTCCAGTGAGGCACCCATGACCAGAGTATGCCTTTGAGTATAGTTGTAGTTTCACCTAAGACCGAGAGGTCTATTTGCATAGATAGATTGCAGATAATATTGGCATATGGGATATAGGTTAGTTGGTATCTATAGGCTATTGTTGTATAGGGTTATAAACATGTTGTTTAGCCTATACTTGGTTCAGTTTTCCATTTTAGTTAAGTTCTCTTCGTGTTGAGTTCCTTTGTGTTGATCACCTTTATAGGCAGTGTACAGACCCTTCACTAGATACCATGTCCCCTTGATTCAGACCATTCATCCTTAGCCTAGTTCTAAGCATTGTTTCAAACCCTTATAAGTTTAGTCTGCCTTAACCCTTGGTTGATCAGTCATGTATATATATAGATGATATACTTAGGATATATGTGATGGGTTGTTGTTCTTGAGCATATATATATATATATATATATATATATATATATATATATATATATATATATATATATATATATATATATATATATATATATATATATGTGTGTGTGTGTGTGTGGTATTTGGTATTCATGTGCTTAGCTTGTAGGTATTTAGTTATAGGTGACTTGATAGGATTGGGAAGTTAAGAGCTAGTCTATTATAGAGTTTCTCTTTTACTAAATTCTAGTTGCCAACACCTAAATAGCTAGCATAGGTAAAACCCTAAGAAGTTGACCAGTTGATGACCAAGTACTTGGATGTTGAGAAATTGACTAGTGATTGACCCTTGACTATGTTTGACCTAGAAGGGGGTGCGATCATCTTAATTTCGAGGACGAAATTTTTATAAGGTGGGTAGGATTGTAACACCCAGTTTTCCAGATGAGGGTAATTCTGAAATTTTATATTTATAATTATTATTTATTGATAATTAATTCTTATTATGATTTTTGGTGATTTTTAATCATTTTTAAACTATTTAAAATTATGACTTGTGATATTGACATTTTACTATTGTTTGGGTTTAATTTCGAGGAATTTGTCACCCCCAGTTTTCAGGAACAGGGATATTTTTATCATTTTATATTTTTAAAATATTTTTGAAATTTATTTTATTATTTTATTATTTATGATATTATTTTGGGGTTATTTGAGTCGGGTTCGAATTTCAGCTCAATCCGACTTGAAACGGGAACCCGGGGGTAGTGTTGACTTTAGTGGACCCACACATTAGTTAGCCATGGCCCACATGATAGAAATATTTTAGTTAGGGGTTAGACTAATTATTATGGATAAGGTTAGTGTGATTAGAGACTTTAGAATGACTAATTTAGCCCCAACCAATTAGCCCTTTCCTAATACTAATATAATAGGTTAGTGGAGGCATTTTGGACCTTACCATAATAGGACAAATAGTCCCATCTGGCCAGCCACTTTGGAAGAGGATAGGCTCAAGTTCATTTCATTATTCTCATCCACACTCTCTCTCTTGTTCTTCCCCAAATTCCTAGAGAGCAATCCCTAGCAATTTCTCCACCACCAAATCTTCTTCTTTCCTTCTCCATTCTAGCCAAGGAGGAAGCTACCCAAGTTTGGAAGGATTCGGAGCTCGTTCGTGTCCTTTTGGAATCTCTACGTGTCGGTGTTGCTTCGGGAAGGCTTTTCTTCGATTTGATCTACCGGAAGGTATAAATCCCTTCTCCTTTTCATTTCCTCATGCATATAGGTCTATTTTGAACCCATAGGAATGACCCACATGGTTGTATCTTCATTTGTGTCCATTTCGTGTCCATTTGGAGGTCATAGGAGTGTCCTTTGTGTTGTGGTTGTGTCCATGTGGTAAAACCCTAAATTTGGACATACTATGTGTTGTTGTTATGTATGAATGAATTATTACATGTTTAATCTCATATTTTTGTATTGGAGATGTGTTCTATAGTGTCTCATATATATATATTAGTGTAGAGAGTGAGTTCTTGATATATTATGTTATATACTTGTGTTCTTTTGTCTCAAACTACCCAAATTCGTCATAATTTTTATCCACGTTTTTAGTAGCAATAGCAACTTAGAAATGTCATAACTTTTAGCTTAAAATTCCGATTTATCTCCCATTTTTTAAAAAGAACCGTATCGAAGTTAGCTTTCCAAATATATATTTTAATAAGCCAAATTCTTTCTGTAACTTTCTGTAGAATTATTTGAGTGTCAGCTGTACGAAAGACGAACGCGTTTCGATATTTTCGTGATTTCGGGAGCTTCCGGACACGAAAATGCGATCCGTTTGAAGTTTCGGAAAGCTAACATGAAGTACTACAACATACTTTAATCCTAGAATTTAGTGAATGTCCAATTGGTACAGTATTGGTTTTAAGTAGAAGAGTGACTATGCGACGTAGGCATTTTGTGTAACCTATGAGCCTATGTAGTATGGATATTAAATAAATATAGAGTATGTAATGCATGATATGTTAGATGAATGAAATGATATATATATGACATATATCCTATTTACATTAATGTATATATATGGTCGAATGCGAGCATGTAGGAATGCAATTAATGTAATATATGTAAGCAATGCATAAATGCATGAATGAAAGAATGATATACAATGCATGCATGAAAGTATATAATGAATGCTAGATATAAATGCAAGGTATATATGTAATGATAGATATGAATGCATAATGTATAAATATTGTAAATGCAATATCAGATTTCATATGTAGACATAGAACCAATGCATAGCTGATATTTAGATTGAATGTTAGTTCATTTTAGGTTCTTCGAACACTGAACTGTCCATGTAAGCATATATACCTTCCTTTTCCTATTGCCAAGCCAATTTTAGTTTTCAATATAGTGGAATGTCTATGAATGTAATGTTAACCTTCAACCCCTTAATTCGAAATGTTAGTTAATTTCAGTATTAGACAATGCATGAGCTGTATGCATATGGGATATTGGCTTAATGGCAGATTTCAGATAACATGGTTCATTTTATGTGGTTAGTTACACCAGTTTATGGGATAGCTCACTTTAGTTTATATGTAAATGTGGAAATAAACTGAGAATGAACTTCACCCTCTGCACAAGGACACCCCACTCTATATCAACCACCATGCCATGTAACCCTTCTCTAAATGATTGCTATAATATATATAGATTTATGTAAAGTATAGATGCATGTTAGTTATAACTTAAATAGTCTCTACTCTAATGTATATAGATGTATACTTGTAGCCATGCATGTTAAGTATAATACATGTGTAATGTAGATGGGTTAGCTTTGTGCCATGTGTAGTGTAAACTCATAGCTAGTGTTGATTTCTCTTTTCATGTACACCTCCATGTTCACACACACACACATAGCTTTACATGTTAGTTCTTTTCTCTTATATATATATATATATATATATATATATATATATATATATATATATATATATATATATATATATATTGTTGAATATGCATGAATGTGATGTATCTTGATATGTGACTTGTGTTGGCTTGTATAGCCTTGGATTTGTATGGTGTGTACTAGCTAAGGTAGACTGGTTAGGCCTAGTGAGACTTCATTGAGTCTATGTTGACCCAGTTGACCTAGCTTTGACTAGATAGTTGACTAGAGTTGACCAAGTGTTGACTTTAGCCTAGTTTGACCTAGACATCATGTAGATGCATTGTAGCAGTCTATTTCCTTATTTTAGATATGTTGTAACTTGTGTTGCTCTGATTAGGAGACAGACACCTCTCCTCAGGCAGTACATTTACTTCAGACATTCAGATACGAGGCGAGTACATTCTCTGACCGTTTCATACTTGCCTGGATTTACATTCTTGCTCTAGATTACTGTACTTGATGCTGACACGATTGTTATCACGGATTGGTACTATAAGGATCTTCTTTTGGGATGTTATCCCCTTGTATTCACTAGATACATATTGTGATGTGTGTTTTACTTCCATATTGTATTTACTGAATACCTATATCCTTGTACACTCATTGTACATTTTGTACTCTCATTATCACATGAGTTCCAGGGATAGACCATTGTACACTATTGTATAACATTGTACAACTATTGTATAACATTATACACCTATTGTATAATATTGTACATCTATTGTATAACATTGTACACTATTGTGCAAGATAACGTAACTGGAGTGGATCCTTGTGTATTGATTGGGGAGGGGGAGTAGAATTGGTTATGTAATCAAATCCTATTGTACAAGATTGTATAACTATTGTATATGTCTATTATACACACACGTACAATGGAGTTACCATTGCATTTTCCTAGACCGTTTACATAACCATATTGTACTCTAAATCACAGTAGGCTTACAGTTCTTACTTATCATATTTAGATATTTTCTGTTATCAAATCTCTACTATTTTTCATACACTTCTTTCTTTCAGCGTTTCATGTACCTTACTCTATTGCATGCTTTATATTTCCTAACATGATATGAACTGCGTGAGATGTTTTGTGCTCGCTCCCGTCCTGACTGGACCTGTTAAAAATTTTACAGAGGATGATGAGGAACCCTGCATCCTTACTTGGAGTTTGCCTAGTTGACACTCTCGACCTGGACCCCTGGGGAGGTTCAGGCAGCTGCTCAGGATGATACCTTGTATAGTGTAGATAGCTTAGACTGTTCCTTCTTTTCATGCTTAGCTGTTGTCTTTATTTTCAGAGTTGTATATTTTAGAGATGATGAGACTTGTATTCCAATTCTGCTGTACCTCAGTTGAGGATTTCTTATCTATTTCCATCGTGCTACATTCTACCTTAGATTGTGATTAAGTTGTACCTCGGTGTTGGCCTCCTTCTGGAGAGTATATTTTATGTTATGTAGTTATAGTTCATGACCTAGAACAGCGTTCTACCGCCGACACTGCGGCGTAGGCTGGGCATTATTACGTTTTCGTACCCTCACGGTGGGTGCGGGTCGTGACATAAACATCATTGCCGCCTTGTACTCGAGCCTCCTCGTCTGTGACGCTATCCAACTTCTCGGTGCCTACATTGTCACTCAAATCTCTCCTTCGACTCGTATCGTCCTCTTATTCGCCTGTCTTTTCGCTCCCTGTCTTGCAATCATCTGCTATCATCGTCGTCTCATTCGACTCCTTCTCCGATGACTCCGAGGAGGAGGAAGACTCGGAGAAGGAGTCGAATGAGTCGGCGGTGATAGCAGATGATTGCAAGACAGGGAGCGAAAAGACAGGCGAATAAGAGGACGATACGAGTCGAAGGGAAGATTCGAGTGACAATGTAGGCCCCGAGAAGTTGGATAGCGTCACAGACGAGGAGGCTCGAGTACAAGGCGGCAATGATGTTTATGTGAAGAAGAGGTACGAAATTTCTTTTCTTATGACCCGCGTCAGAGGAGGAGAGAAAGCCGGTAGCGAGGCGACGAGTACGAGTCAAAGCTACGGGCCGGCAAAGAGGACCCGTTCCCATTTCGACTCTGCAGCCAGCGAGAAGTTGAAGAAGCTGGGCACGCTGAGCAGCCCGTTATGCCTTAATGAGGACGATCCGGAAGACAATGCTGATTCAGTTTTGCCTTCCTTGGATGGCATTGATTCTGTAGAGCCGGAGGAAGTGGCTCCTCCTCGGCAATGATGATACGACAACCTATCACTATATCTTATATAGTAGTAGATGACGTTTTAGTATTACATTATGTGAGTTCATCTTGATTCTATTACATTCTTCAGATACTACATTCGATAAGAACATATACTACACCATATGTACAGAACATAGATGATTCACACTAATGTATGCTAGAATGAATTTTGGGTTGTGTTCTGAGCCATCCGTTCTGATCAAGCATCTTTCTTCTCCTCTCCTCCACCATGGCTCTGAACCCATCTGCTCCTCCCTACTTCCCTTCTTCTTATTTGACTCTCTCAGCCACATATGATATCCAACTCAAGTGTAGAGTCGGAAGAGAAGAAGTGGACAGAAAGAGGAGGAGGAAGCAGCACAGCCGACGACATGACCCGGAGGAAGTACAGAGGTTTTCTTCAAATCCGTAGGAGAACTATAAGGATATATCTTTTCATAATATGTCATCTTGTCAAAGACCCTTAATGTGACAACCATGTTACCGCGGTGTCGGAAGACTAACATGTCATAATTTTCTAAGCCGTATGTTTTGACATAATTCTCCCAACTCTTTTCTCCTATGTAGTAATCTTGCATTATTACATAGAACTGAAATCCGGTTGGAGGATTATGTCAAAATACACGGCTTAAAAAATTATGACATGTTAGTCTTCCGACACCGCGGTAACATTGATGTCACATTAAGGGTCTTTGACAAGGTGATATGTTGTGAAAAGATATATCCTTATAGTTCTCCTACGTATGTTGAAGAAAACCTCTGTACTTCCTCCGGGTCATGCCGCCGGCTGTGCTGCTTCCCTCTCCTCATCCTGTCCACTTCTTCTCCCCCGACTCTACACTTGAGCTGGATATCATATGTGGCTGAGAGAGTCAAATAAGAAGAAGGAAAGTAGGGAGGAGCAGATGGGTTCAGAGCCATGGTGGAGGAGAGGAGAAGGAAAATGCTTGATCAGAACTTGAGGTGGAAAAGTTGTGACGTTGATAGCGTAAGAGAGGAAGAGGGTGGAAAAGTTCTTCTCCCCTGACTCTACACTTGAGGTGGATATTATATTTTGGTTTCTGTATTTTGGCTCCAGCTCCATTTGCATTAATCTACGGTACGACATGGTGATCAGGACATAGTCCCTGCAGCCATTCGACTGGCGAGGCAGAAACTATGTAGCCGTAGATAAAGTTGACTGTCCTCCGACCCTCATCCCTCGACAATGATGATACGACAACCTCTCCGACCCTCATCCCTCGACAATGATGATACGACAACCTATCACTATATCTTATATATATAGTAGTAGTGATGTCTTAGTATTACATTATGTGAGTGCATCTTGATTCTGTTACATTCTTCAGATACTACATACGATAAGAACATATACTACACCATATGTACAGAACATAGATGATTCACACTAATGTATGCTAGAATGAATTTTAGGTTGTGTTCTGAGCCATTCGTTCCCATACTTGGCAATTAAGTTGTGGACCATTATGTTTGACATTGTTGTTACAAATTTTCATATATCTGTATTGATTGATGAGATTGTGTTTCAAACGTGTTCGTGATTGTGTGTATCTGTGTTGTTTGATACTGTGTTCGTGATACACACCATTGTTGCTGTAACAAATGGTGTAGGGGATGCTGCAAATGCTGCAGGGAATGCTGCAAATGCTGTATTTTTTTTATTTTTTTTAATATTAGCGACGTTCAACGACGATTTGCGACGTTCAGCGACGATTTGCGACGTTCAGCGACGAAAATAACGTCGCTAAGTAAGTACCTCAACGTCGCTAACTGTGATGAATACCGTCGCTGATCGTCACTAAATGTCGGTACTGTAGCGACGTAGAAAAGTCGCAGAACGTCGCCATATGGCTCTCAAGCCAGGTTAGCATCGATGCATGTCAAGTCGCTCAACGTCGCTAGTATACGTCGGTAAATGATGACATTTTACGTCGCTGGCAGTCGCTGAATTAGCGACGTGTCAGCGTCGCTAAAGCTCGTCGCAATTGCGGCGTTTTCTTGTTTAGCGACTAGGTTAATTGCGACTATGTGCATACGTCGCTAAATACGTCGTTAATAGGAATTAGCGACGTATTTTCCCTATTTAGCGACGCCTTGAGGCGTCGCTGATTTGACAGATTTTAGTAGTGTCCCCGCATGGGCGACACCTTGAGAAATACGTGATCGCCTTCTTGAAACTCGAAGGGTCGACGATGAACGTCCGTATAGCTTTTCTGACGACTCTGTGCGGTCTTTAATCTTTTCCGAATGAGCCGAATTTTCTGTACGGTCTGTTCTACCAGTTCCGGACTGAAAATCTGCCGCTCTCCGACTTCGTCCCAGCAAATGGGTGATCGGCACTTGCGCCCTTACAAGGCTTCATACGGTGCCATTTGAATGCTGGATTGATAGCTATTGTTGTATGCAAATTCGGCCAGAGGTAGATGATTGTCCCAGCTTGATTTGAAGTCAATCTCGCAGAGTCATAGCATGTCTTCGAGAATATGATTAACGCGCTCCGTTTGGCCGTCGGTCTGAGGATGGTAAGCTGAGCTGAACTGCAACTTGGTACCCAGTGCCGACTGAAGGCTACTCCAGAATCGCGACATGAACCGTAAATTCCGATCAGAGACGATGGATACTGGAACTCCATGCAGCCGTACTATCTCATCAAGATAAATCTACGCCAGGCGATCAACGCTCCAAGTAACTTTGAAGGCAATAAAGTGCGCTGACTTGGTTAGTCGATCGACGATGACCCAGATAGCATCATTTCCCCACGGCATCTTCGGCAGACCAACAATAAAATCCATGCACACGTGCTGCCACTTCCATTCTGGAATCGCCAGATTCTGCATCTCTCCGCCCGGTCTCTGGTGCTCAGCTTTCACCTGCTGACAGGCCATGCATTGTAACACGAAAAGTGCCACATCTCTTTTCATCCCGTGCCACCAGAAGTTTGTGCGAAGGTCCTTGTACATCTTCGTACTGTCGGGATGCAAGGTGTACATCGCGTAGTGCGCCTCCGATAATATCTCCTTTCTAAGTTCTGAATCATCCGAAACGCATAGCCTACCCCTCAATCGAAGCATGCCGGTCTCGTCTTCCGTAAAGTCGGTCGTCCTGCCCGTCGAGATTAGATCTCGCATTTTCTTCAGGTACGGATCGTCCTTCTGAGCGGTCTTGATCTTTTTAAGCAAGCTCGGCTCTAACTGCAACTTTGCCAACTGCACATTCCGAAATCGGACTCGGAGTTCAATGCCCATCTCTTCTAGGTCGCATAGTAGTCTGCGGTT